>CM075806.1:9963034-10235233 GCA_037975025.1 Excoecaria agallocha | reverse complement strand
TCTATATTAGTACTTCATATTATCTAAAGCTAACAACATCTAACCGAATTACAATTGAATGGCGATTTTTTTTTTAATTTAACAAATTAAAATGAGCATTATATCAAAAAATTAAAATTAATTAAGTTTAAAACCATCATAAATTGATTTAGAGACTAATATTCGATAATTAGACATTGTAGAAATTGATTAAGTTATTTTTTTTTTCAAAACTCCATGGACAACGTACGATGTCAATATATAAAAAAATTTACAGAAGTGAGATTTTTTCTTGGTATGTTTCAGCATACGATTGGGTGATGGACGTTGAATAACTGTTATCCCAACTTTTTAATCTTTTATTAAAAGTCATATTTCTTACAGCAAAACCAGAACATTCTCAACTTGTCATTAATTATATTATATTAAAATAGAGAAATTCCAATTTAGAAAAAAGGAGTTTTGTAATTAAGCTATCAAGTTTCCTGTAATTAAGCATATATAGATATAATTAAAATTTCATCGGGATGCATAAAAAATCTAGTATGTGAAGAAAAGGCTGCAATGCGTATTATTTGAGCTGAGAAAAGCGAAAGTGAAAGCAAATAAGAAGGAAAAAAAAAAAAAAGGAAAGTCTGATAGAAGCAGCGCCTCCCTTTCCTTACATAAATTCTCCTTAAAGCAACAGCCACTACCGTCGCTCTCTCTCTTTCTATTTTTTTACAGAATCACCAAGTCATCACTTTCCCACCTCCTCTTCTCTTCATTTTCCATATCCTTCAATCTCTCTTCGTCTTCTTGTTCTTCTTCTTCTCTCTGTGTTAAAACTCCAATTAACAAAATTATCATGTCTTTAAGTATTAAAGCTTTTCTTATTTCCTTTCTCACAATCTCCCTCTTTACATCTCCTTCTTCTTCCTCTCCCGAGTCTTTCATTTTCGGAGGATGTTCCCAGCAGAAATACATCTCCGGTTCACCTTACCAGTCAAACGTCAACTCACTACTCACTTCCCTAGTCAACTCTGCCACTTTCACCAATTACAACAATTTCACTGTCCAAAGTCCTTCCTCCTCACAGGACACTCTCTACGGCCTCTATCAATGCCGTGGTGACCTCTCCGGTGGCGACTGCTCTCGCTGTATTGCCAGCGCAGTCACTCAACTCGGCTCTCTTTGCCTCGACTCGTGCGGTGGCGCGTTGCAGCTTGACGGATGTTTCATTAAGTATGATAACACCAGCTTCTTGGGCGTGGAGGACAAGACTTTGGTGTGGAAGAAATGTGGGCCGTCGATTGGGTATGATTCTGATGCGTTGACCAGGCGCGATTCGGTGTTGGGCTACTTAGGAGCCAGCGATGGGTCCTACAAGCCCTTCAGAGTTGGTGGGTCCGGCGATGTTTATGGTGTGGCTCAGTGCATACAGGATTTGAGTGCGAGCGAGTGCCAGGATTGCTTATCGGACGCTGTCCAACGCCTGAAAACTGACTGTGGGACTTCCGCTTCTGGCGATATGTACTTCGCTAAGTGCTACGTGCGGTTCTCGGAGCGTGGGGCTCATTCGCACGGTGGAAACGGTAAGCTGTTTCGCCGCCTTGGTTGGTGGTTTCCGGTTTTTAGTTCTTGGCCAAGTATATTATGGTTTAAAATAGCAGGAATTTACTAAAGAAGGCAATTATGTAAATAGTAGCGCATGGTAACTTTGCATGGTAATTTCGATATTTATTTATTTATTTTAATTTGGCTTTGTGTGTATGTGAATGTGGGAAATTGAAAGCAAGTGTTGTTTTGTAATTGATAGTTAAATTATGAAAGATTCTAGTACATTAAAGGATTGGAGCAACTTAAAGTGATTGCTTTTCTTGAATTTTAGAGATTTCTGGATGAAATATTTAGATTTTACTTAGATGCTTGAAGATAGCATGATCCAATTGTTCTATGCAATCAAATCCATGTGTAATTTGAATATTAACGGGGATTCATCAAATATTCTTATGCTTTTGTTTAATTATTTACTAATTAAAGTTGTGGCTGAAGCAGAATTGAAAAAAGGATCCCTTTAATTGTATGCAAAGGGCATATGTTTAGTCAAATTATGAATATTTAAGAAAAGGTGACTGTAAAGCACTTAGTTAATCGCCGTAGCATGATACAGCAGACGGCCCCACATTGATTGAATTAATACCTCATTAGGAGTATAGAAGATGAGAATCCAAAGCAGATGATGTAATTATGGCCACTAATCATAGATTTAATGTTCCAAGTGTTTGCAACTCTATGGCAAAGCTAGAAAAAGCAGGAACCATGATTACCCAGGTGAGGTTTAAATTACCACAATGTCCCAATTAATGAGAAATGCTCTTCTTAGGTACTGTAATCTTTGCTTGATGCTTTGAGCTAATTAAGAATGATACAAAGGAAATTGAGACATTTACTGACAATACTGAAACTAAAAAATGGTACTTATTAACTTATGATTGTTAATTTTGTTCAGTTATTATTTTGATTTTGTTAGATGACGACCACAATGATGAGGAGATTGAAAAGACACTTGCGATACTAATTGGACTGATTGCTGGGGTTGCATTACTCATTGTCTTTCTTTCTTTCTTGAGAAAAGTGTGCGAGAAAGGGAAAGGTAATGCCCATTCCTCCTCTTTTCATTACTTTCTTTCTATGCTCGCCCTTTCTCTGTGTTCTTTTAACACAAAGATTTATATCTACTTTAAAGTTACTAAAAATATTTTTAGTATTCTTTATTTTTGAGTTTGAATTGCTTTAAGAGTTTCTTAAAAGAAAATAAATGCTCATATTTTGTCCATGAAACCCTTTGAACTTTCATT
Organism: Excoecaria agallocha; assembly: GCA_037975025.1. NCBI lineage: Eukaryota > Viridiplantae > Streptophyta > Magnoliopsida > Malpighiales > Euphorbiaceae > Excoecaria > Excoecaria agallocha. Next base: position 10,232,414 of record CM075806.1, on the reverse strand, counting down.
CATTTTGATTACATTGAAATGAAAATCTTATTTAGTTGAAGTGGAAAATATTGTTAGAATTGGATGAATTTTGGAGAGACGGATCTGATAATTGTGAGTTCACCATTATTTTTAAAATGCAGTTATAAAATTAGTTCAATCACCATTATAAATGTATGATTAATTGGTGAACAAAAAATGCATTATTTTGTTTAAAAATTAATGTACTCAATATATTTTTTTCCCCTTCTGCAGGAGGTAAATAATAGAAATTTTGTGGGCATAGAAGAAATAGAAGTTCATCTCTCTCTGGTAATTTGCTTTGCATTGCGTATTCGGTGGCCAATTTGCTTCACTTTTTGTTATGTGGTATCCACTTCCTGTTTTTTCTTTAGTTTATTTCATATGTAAATCTCTCTCCCTCTCTTGAGGAGAAAAACAAGAAAAAGGAGAAGACCTGAAAGATGTTTATGGAAACATGTTACCTCGAAACAAGTGAAAAAAGAAAAGAAAGTTGCAATAAGGTGGAAGAAAAGCCTACACCCACTTAATTCATAACAATGTTGTCCTTAGCCCTCCTTTGATTTCTAATTATTTGTATAAAATAGTGAATACTGTTGTGAAAGTGCCCCCTTTTTTTTCTAATCCTGCAGTTAGTGACATTTTGCTGGGTGTTATAATTGCACAATAAAAGTTTAATTTTCGTTCAAAAGTTAGGTTATACAATAATACTTATATTAATTTTTACATTTTTAATGCCCATTCATTAGCCACTGTGCTTAATTAATGTTTGCAACATATCTTGGCTCTAATTACTCTCATCTTTACACCATCTAATTACATTTGTTGATTCATTAATTATATGCATTTCATATTTTAATCTTGTGGTATACATTAGTTCACTAAACTCAGTACTAATGTTTAATTAAGAGACTTGTGCTAACGATAAAGTTGAATATTCACTACTATTACATTATCTTCTACTTTTGAAAAGCAGATATAAAAAAGTTGCTTGTGTGATTAGAATTGCCAACTCCTGTTTGACCAAGTTGTCTAGAGTCCATGAGCACCTTCGGATATTTAAAAATGTGAACCCATCAAATCACAATGATTAAAACAATATTCTTAGTACTTATACGTGTTAACTATTGGCTTAGTTTGATGACTAACAATTGAATTAGAAAGGGGACAATAGGAATGGATTAAAGGTTCAATAATGGGGACAAAAATACGTGCTAGTGGGTGATATATTTTCATGAATGGACTTGGGTTGCTTCTCTCTCATCCATTATCCTTAGCTTTACAATACTTTTTTAGGTCTTATGGAAATTGTAGTTTATTTTTGGAAGCGTTTGTATTTAAATGTAGGTTTGTCCCAATCTTGTCCTTGGCCCCATTATGTTATAGCTCTTTTACAAATCATTATTTTCCATTCCCTCTGTTAATTTTGGGACTAAAATGTTGAAAAAAAAAGGGCCAAAGTGTAATTCATTTCCTAAATTTTGACAAAAAAAGAAATTAACCTCCTAATATTTATTTTGATATAATATTTTTTCAAAAATTTATAAATTGGAATAATGTCACTCCAAAATTAACAAATCTATTATTTTAACTATTTTGTCAGTTAATTACTGACGTGATATTGAAATTATATCAAAAAGAGTATCATGTGATAAAACATAAGGTGCAAAAAAAGCTTTTAAAATATTTTTAAAAAAGCAGTTTACCTTCTAAAATTTATAAATTGGAACAATTTAATCATATTGACGCGTTACACTTACACCACATTAGTAGTCAACTGGCAAAAATTAATTAAAATGATGGACTCATCAATTTTGGAATAACATTGTTGTAATTTGTAAACTTTAGGGGGCATATTGCATCAAAATAAATATTAGGATGTTAATTACTTTTTTGTTAAACTTTAGGGGGTAAATTGCACTTTAAACCAAACAAAAACTTAAGGATCTAATGGAAAAAAATAGTGAAATTATTGAGAGCTAATGAGGTGTTTTGCCCCAATTCATCTGCATACAGTTAATGACATGCACACTCCAATTCCCTTAAAATTGTATTTAAGTAAGTAAATATGTCTATTTTATCATGTTTGAATGCTTTTTATGGATAGTATTATGCCTAAAAGGATTTTCTACACTTGAATATAATCGCCATAAAACATCTTTGTACCTAATAATGATAGTAATAATATGCTCCCTCCATTTTTTTTATCCATCATTTTTAAGTAAAATTTAAATTTTATTTATTTGTCACTTTTAGATTTTTAATATAATTTAATTTGCTTTTCCAATTTATTTTTCTTTTCTAATAAAGTCAGAACCAATCAAATTTGATAATTTAGTTTTAATCATATAATTTAATACTAAATTTAAATCTATTTATTATTTTTTAATTCTAATAAAAATAATAAAAGTGACTTGATAAAAAAAACGGAGAAAGTATATATTAAAAGATATCAATTGACCCAAAAAAATTTGATGAAGTGTTATTAGATGAGGCAATGGGTAGCAAAGAAAGTGACAGAAGACACAGGGGCAGATATAGGAAACTATAAAACCTGTAAATGTTAATTAAACTTGCCTTGTGTTTAAAAAAATAAATGCAGTGATCATTTTATTAATAGAAAATTAGATATAACCAATATACATATTTATTTTTTTCAAATAAAATTTTAAACTTGAATCTTATAAATAAAGAAAATTAATATAGCAAAAATTTACTTCTATAATAAATAGACTGGTCTCGAACGGAATAAGTCTAATGTTTATAAACTTTCAAATATCAATAGTTAGAAAAAAAATAAATATAAATTAAAATATATAGGGATATTTACAAAGAATGAATTGGATGAGTTATGATAAAAATTAAATCTAATTTATGTTGTATATTTTATAAAATGATGTATATAGTTTAACTTCATTTTTCTCTTAGATAAAATCTAATCATCGACTAACACATTTTTGAACATCGATAGAAATATATTAAAAGATCAATTACTCCATGCAAATTAATGAATTAAAAAGATTCCAAAATTGGTTCATCCAAAAAGTTTATGGGTCGAACAGAGAATATGATGAGTTTGATGCAACCCTCAACCCGATTTTTATCTTTTCTTCTCTCTTTCTGGATTCTTAGCATAAAAGATAACAACTTGGAACTCCTTTATTCTTTTTCAGTTTTGCCAATCATAATTTTTTTTTGGAAAAATGTATAAATAATTTTTGAGTGTTCTGTCTTCGGATATCACATTCTAGAGTACTTTTGCTTCATTCTCTCGAATTTTCTATAAAACAAAGAATATATAAAGAAAAATAGAATTTTTTTTTTACCTTTTATTTGTCGAATATATTCATAATTTATTGATAAAATATATTCGGAAGAGAAAAGAATGAAATTTTAAATTCTAATATTAACTATTTAAATTGTAGATGATTCCTTAAACATATTCATATTGGATATGGAAGAATCCATTTTTGAAATTTTGAATGGTATTAATTTTTTCATTTTAACATAACCAGTTATTCAAATTAGTCTAGTTTGGTAGTTAGAATAGTGGAGTCCATATGATACCAAAATTCAATATAACGGATAAAGAAGTAGGTGAAGAGATGCGCTTCTAGTTTTTGACTTTTGTTCTCGGCGTTTGTTAACATCAATACTTACCTAAAATTAATATGTAACCAACATTATTAATGTATAACTTATAATTTGGATAGCTGCTCTAATTGCTTAAACAAATGACATCGAATTTGAATTCTTGTGAATTTAGTAAATTTTATTGAAAAAATTTTCGTAATTACATCTGACAGTTGATTAAATGAGAATTGATCTGAATATAATATGATTTAAAAATAATTTTCGTCAGTACGAAAAATTATTCATACATAATTTTAGTACTAAAAGAAATCTTAATGGCAATAAAATTCAAAAGAATAAGTCGGGAAGCTTCCTATGGGGTAAATATTTGAGATAAGGCCATGATGATGGAAAATAAAAATAAAATAATGAGGGAAGGTTCCTTACGTATTTATTGTGATTTTTGAAGGATAAATCCAAGATTAGATGGTCTATACTCTAATAATTATTATTCCTACATTAATCCCAATTTATCACATAGAAGAATCGGAAAATACCACGTATGCTACAGATTTTTTTTTTTTTTATCACTTCACATTATAATGATTTCGGATAATTACATTTTAATTTCAATGCTTGAATTAAAAATCCATTTTCAAACGTATGTTTCATTTCAATTGACATTCTAATTTTGTACTTATTCTCAATTATCAATGACTTTCTTTCACTCAATATAAAAAGAATGAAAATGCTGGTGTGGCAATATTTGAATTCTATTCAAACTATCCGACTTCAGATTCACTAAAATGCGGTCACGTCCATGTTACTATCAGCTGTGGACGAAAAGTAATAAAAAATAATGTATCCCTCAGGACTTCAATTATAATATTCCCTCGGTCCCATATAAATAAACACACTTTGTATTTTATAAAAATTAGAAAAATGCAATTAATATTTTTTAGAATAATATAATTTTTTGTATTTTTATTAATTTATTTCTATATTTATTAAATATATATTTGAAAAATATAATATACTTTTTAATATTTATTAACAACAATGAATTTTAAATAAAGATAAATTAAAGAATTAAGCGATTAATTGTAGTTAAAAAAAAAGACTATACTATAATTTAAGATAAATGGAAAAGAAAAATCGTATAGAAGGAATTCTTATTATTGATCTAAAATTGTTATCATTAATATAAAATCTTGAAGGTTAGAAATTGCAATTATTATTCAACGTAAAATTATTTATGTGGTTGAAAATCTGTCGTACTCTTTTAATTGACTTGATTTTAAATTCCAACCTCCATGTCCACAAAAAAAATGTATATTATAAAAAGTATTATAAATATATTTGAAAATCACAGCAATTCAAAGAATGAGAATTCTGCCTCAAAAAATGTGAACTAAGGCAATCAAAATGAACATTTCGAGTAATAATTTTCAGCCGTTGCATCACTAAGGATAACTTTTAACTGGTAGGCTGCCTTAAAAAAAGTCCATATGTTAATTGAAGATGAAAAAAAGTTTATCTTTTTATCTATTGCATGAAAAGAATTTTTTTTTTTTTTACCCTTTTCGGTGAACATTATGGCCAAATTACCTAATGAAACTCCATTGAAGGAGATACGAGACAAATTTCATGGAAGAAAAGACATTATTACAAAATAAGGCTCTTAATGTTTATTGAACTTTTAAACTTCTAATTTTTCTTTTTAAATATGGGGGACTTATTTGACATAATAATTTTTTTTTTCCACAAACAATGTGAAATTAAAGATTAAAAATTAAGAAGTTGTATTTTCAACCCATTCATTTTTCAAACTTGGACTATTTAGCCATTCAAATTTCATACATATATATATATATATATATATATATATATATATATATATATCCAAAAAGTGAAGAATTTAGACAAAGGCATAAAGTGTAGGCCCAGTAGTTAATTACTAAAATAGATTGGGCCGCAGCATCACCATCCATGGGCTTAAACCCTACTGCAGTCTGCACCCATTACAAAAAAAAAAAGAAAAAAGAAAATAGCGACGGAAATAAACAGTTGCTATTTTGCGATGAAATAGCGGCCAAAACATATCCGTCGTCAAAAAAAGTTTTTTACCAAAACCGGATTTTTAGCGACTAATTAGCGACAAAAATAAACAAACAGTCACTAAATTATGGCTGAAAAAATTGACGCCTCTTTTTGCGACTAACTTTGCTACATGTAGTTGCTAAAATTTTTCAATTTTTTAATTGGAAAATTGATCTATTGTACATTAGCGACGGATTTTCGGTGCTAATTGGATGGTGAAAATAGCGACGAATTAGTGACTAAATATTTGGTCACAAATTATAGTGGGAAATTTTGGTGCCTTTTTAACAAGAATTTAGCGACTGATTTAGGGTATATAGCGACAGCAATTAGTCTCTAATTTAGTCGCAATTTGAAAAAAAAAATTTAAACGTTTCGGGACTTTGTTTTTTTCTAATAAAATCAAATGGCTAAACTTGATCCCCACTTAAACCCTAATTTCATTTGCTTCCTTCTCCCTATCACATATTCTTACTCTCTCTCTTCTCCCTTTCATAGATGTAGCCTCTTTCTCTCTCTTCTCCCTTTCATAGACGTAGCCTCTTTCTCTCTCTCTCTCTCTATCAAAGAATTATGTCTTCCTCACCACAGTGGCTTCTTCACCGGTGATTCCTCATAAAGAAATCGATCTTAGCAGGTACATATGCTCATTGTCTCCTTAGCTTTTTTTTTTCGGATTAGTTTTTTCATTTCCTATTTCTAAACTGATTCAAGATGTGTTGCTCGTCCATTTAATGCGGTAGGATTGGGACAAAGAAATCCCATGTCCTTGTAAACCCTTATTGAACCGATAGGTGGGAGCAGAGTAACCTTGGATCAGGAAGCTCTAGATATGAAAAACTACATCTTCGAATTTGACTTTATACATAACCATTTTACTAGATGATTGCAAATCGGTAAAATTAGCACTTAGCATAAATTAAATTGGCCCTTAAAAAAAAAGAGGTAGACAGCAATTCAAACACAAAATCCCAATAACGATACTAATTCGAATCCTTTTATAAGACGGCTATATATACACACACACACACACACACATCCGACAGTTCCAACCTAAAATCGGTTCTAGTTTTTAGGTTAATACTGAAGAAATTAAGATGAGCTTCGTTTTGTCACTTGTATACTTCGTCTTCATACTTGCAGTCTTGCTCATTCTACCACATGATGAATCCCGTGTAGAAAACCTTGTAAGTATAATTACGATTTTCGGCGTTTTGTTTTTTAGCATTTTTTAATTTTCTTATTTCTCCTTTGAAAAAATACCAAGTTAATCATATACCTTGGAAAATTTAATATGAAAGCATTCTTCTTAGATATGTTAATTCTGTTATTAATTAGCAATGTTTGTCTTTTGACATTAAAATGCTCTCCTACTTTACTCCTTCATCCCTCTATTAATGGAAATGTCATAAAAACAAGGAGTTCTTCAGCTATCATCTTCAGCTATCATCAGTTTGGATCAATTTGGTTTTTACATTACAATGATTGGCCTCCATCTCCATAAATTAGTGTTATTCTCTCTTCACTGTGCTGTTTATGGCGCTAATGAATCTACTTAGTACCTGGTACTTCAATTATGCTTTATGTATATAATGTTTTAATGGAGGAATGAAGTTGTATGCTTTGTGTCTCTCCCCTTGTTATTGTCTACAATGTCTTGTAAATGAAATAATTTATGAATAAAAATCATGAATTTAGAGCAAAGACAACAACAGTTGATATTAAGATATTTCAGAATAGAAAAATTGGCCCACCTTAGACATTTAAGAGGATTTGTTGATTGCTGAGTTTGCTTGCATTATGTTATCAATTGCCTTTGTTTTGTTGCTGTAGCTCTGCTTTTCGAATGAGGTTTTGTTGTACTTTAATTAGGTTCATGTCATGCTGTAGGTTTTGTGCCGCTGTTGTTTTTTATAGTTTGATAGATTTTGAGATTTAGAAGGCCTTTTATTTACTGCTAATGTATCTCATATCTCATGTATATTGCTATTTTTGCTTTGCAATTTGTTCTTCAAGAGGACTTCAAGCAACTGAGATTGAGGTATTAGACTTAATTCTCTCATTTTTTTAGGTTAAAATTACATACAGTAAATTTAGTGGCTGTAAAAACTGCATCACTTTTTAGACTTTATTAGATGAATTAAAAAGCTTCTCTTGCTTGGATTTTCTTCAGTTCCTCCGGCTTTACTTCTTAGCTCCTCTTCCGGTGCTAGACTGTTTTTTGTCTTCTGCTGTATGTTTGTCTTGTGGTTTGTTTTATGCCTGAATTCTTCGTGAAATGCTGCTGGTCTTCTCTTCTTCGCTGGTTTCTTTCTTGCCTGCTGTAAGTTTGGTAGTTTGAGAGACTAAGCTGTGCTATCAGCTTTTTATTCTTCGTTTAGCTTTGTTTTGTTCATGTTTTGTTAGGGGGTTTTGTGTTCTTTGCTGTTGTTTGGTGCTCTCCTAGTTTTTGTTTTCTTTTGCTTAGGCCCGGGTTTCGGCCTATCTTTGCTTTGCCTTTTTGCTCGGATTTCGCTATTTTTCCTTCTCCAAGTGGTGTAGTTAAGCTGCTGCTAAAAGTTGCATTGATGTTGCAGACATCTGGTCCTTATTATATTTAATCAGTTGAGTTGCATGGAAATCCCACTAACATTTTTCAGGCTGGTTTACAAGTTTGTTAATGGCAACTGCTGTTATATTGATAAGCATGCAGAGTACTGTTAAGCGATGAGGTATTCTCCTTAACTTTGAGATGAGTAACATTTTTTGTTTCTTCTGCTGTATGCCCTTCACTTCTCATCTCTTTTCTATTTTTTAGTTCTCTGTATTTTTGGCAAAAGTGTATTTTTGTCATCTTCACTAGCCTAAACACAGATATCTATTTCCAAAATCAAGAAAAGTTAGGTACTAACTCAAAATACAATGTTTTTAATTAGGTGTTAATCATTACATTGAACCTCTATTGTTTGTATTAACTTATTAACTTGGAATGATTAAGTAAAATTGTAAGATTTCCCACCTTTAGGTGTCACGGGGCCATGCATTGAAGTTATTGCTTTTTAGTAGGGACACTTAACTCAGAATATGTCTTTTAATTTCCTGCATCAACATGGTCTTTGTCTTATGAATTTTGTAGGAAGTGAGTTGTAACAAATTTACTTTATGAGCAGCTTTAGGCAGTATGTTATTTCTGAAGCGGATTACAGTTTGGAAAATTTCTAATTATTCTTGAGATCCATTCCATTATTAGATTTCATCTTCCAGGAGTTTTGCAATTGGTCATAAGCTATCTTCAAATTTTCTGCCTCTTTTTATCTCCTACAGGCTTTGGATTTTCGGTTAGCCTCAACCTTGATATTGATTTGATTATATGTTGAACGGTAATTGTTTTATCAGCTTTTATGGTGGCATAATAAAGTTAATAATTATGGCCTATTCTTTGATATTTTGCATTTTGTAAATAGGATAGTAAGAAGTAAATGATATTCATTTTCTTTTTGTGGGTGATGTCATGTAGAATATGTGTTATCCTTGGAGTCAATGATTGATGCCGTAGCCAAGAATAAAGTCTCACTTGTTGTACATGTTCCTTTTCCCACTCCTAATCTAGTATTGATCTATCACCTATCAATAAATGCTAATTATTGTTTTACATTTAATTTAAAACTTCAAATCTTTGACTTACTTCTCAGGGCTACTTTGCACCAATAGTTGTTAAATATGCTAGCAAGTATCAGGAAAAGCTCAACAATTTGAAACTCTTTAATCCACCTGTATGTTTCTGCACTTGCTGCTCTTCTCAAATCTGCCTATCCTAATTGGTCTCCTGCAGCCACACCACCGGTAATTAATTACTTAATTAATTCACTTATTTTTAATTATTTTTACAACCCACCTTTCACACTTAATTTCCTCATAATTTTGTATTTTCTTAGCCATAACCTAAATGATTTTTTTTTTTATGGAAAAGTGAATTGGGAGTTCGAATTCGAGATGACTAACTTCACCGCTATCACTATCTTAATTATTTTTTCTCGATTCTTTCTAGGACAACATTTATGTCTTTTTTTTGGGTCTGCTCTTTTGGTTGCAAGGTGTTTTTTACTTATATCCTCATGACATATGTGACTGTTTGTTGAGCTGCATTTGTGTTTTTTGTTCTGGTAACTGAAATGCAGCTTTAAGTATGTATTTTGATTAGGATAGGAGCCTCCAACTGAATCTTTGTTTCCTATAGATAGAGTGAGAATGGCATAGTACATATTGCTCAAGTGAGGGACAAAGGGGTGTAGGGTCTTCTGTCGCTGTTGTTTTTTGTGGTTTTATAGATTTTGAGATTCAGAAGATCTTTTATTTACTGATAATGTATCTTGTTTCTCATGTAGACTGTTATTTCTGCTTTGCAATCTGTTCTTTAAGAAGACTTCAAGGCAACTAAGACTGAGGTATTATACTTCATTCTCTCCTTTTTTTTGGTTAAAATTACATACTCCAAGTTTATTGGCTGTAAACTGCATCACTTCTTGGACTGGCTCTTTTTTGTACATTATTCTTTGTTTAAAGTTAGTATCTCATTTTGACATTAGAGAAATTTATCCATACTGTATGATAAATTTGATGTGCAAGTCTTAAGTCTACTGACCAATGCTGATCATCTCTAAAAATTATATTGAAAAATGAATTATTCATCTCAATTGTGGTCAATGAGACACAAATGTATGGAAAAAGACTTTGATTTCTTGTCTATTGATTAATATAATAGAACTTAAGAGGAGAATTCTTTTCATTCTATTGTAAGGAACATTACATTGGAATTTAGACGGGTGAAAATATGGCAATGATAAATGTGTTGAGGTGTGTGCAATTAATGAATATAGAAGAGCATTGGTAGTCTAGGACGTCGGGGAGGTAGATCTGGAGTGGATTCATTTAGACCACCTTATGGAGAAATGCTAGAGATACCTGGCGACCCTACAACAGCTACTGCACCACCCTCTCCCGGGACAGCTATGCCTACCGAATCACCTAACCTACCAAATATTACCGTCAATCAACCAGCAGCCAATATTTACAATTCTAGTAATGCAAGTGCTTCAATTCCTAGTCTTCACACTGCTAACAGCACTACATCAACACCTGTGAAGAAAGTAATGCAAATAATAGAAAATTGTATATAACAGTGAACCCAAAGGGTTTTTGAGTGCTTTTATCTCAACAAATTATGAACAAGTTAAAAAAATATGTGTAACTTGATGTATGTTTTTATATAATACACTTTGCAGGTTGGAACCTTCTTTCCTATGCTTTAGGGTTATAACTATAAGCTTCTATCAGCCCATAAATATTAATGGAGTTAGTTGGAATGAGGTTTCACGAGAAACCAAAGAGTTTTACTGGGGAGAATTCAAGGTATATGTATATATTTTTTCATAAAGAATTTTGCATTTTAGTTATATTATGTATAATTTTAACTAATAACAAACTAATAATAATATAATTTTAGAAAAACTGTTATTGGAATGTTGAAGTCAATAGTCACATCAGAATAGGCTGGGAGATAAAGGTTGTACAGAGGTATAAAGATTTCGTTTACCGTGTAAAACACTCTAAAGAAAAATCAAAAGACTTCCCATAATCAATATGGAATAGGTGGAATCGGATTTTTAATCTCCCTATGCACATTCAAGTGTCAAATCAAAAGAAGCTTAATCGTTATGGAGGAAATAAAGACAAAGCTCTTGAATCATACACGGGTGGAACAATTTCTATTGGCGAGCATATCTCGCGATTGGTAAGTATGTAAATTAGAATGTGAAGCAATTCTTTAATATTAGTGACAATCTTATTTTGTATATTGTTTTGTAATTGCTATCAGGATTTGTGGTGTAAATAATGTCAGGGTTGCTTATGTTAATATCATGTTAAATATGTGGTGTAAATAACTCATATTTGTTCGAAATGTTTGCTATTACGAAGTTAGTGCTAGTCAACTTCTCTTTTGGCATTATACGATTCATATAGGAAGCCTTATATGGTTTAGACATTTAATTTTTGCAAGGAGATCAAAAACAAAACATCTAACTTCTTAAAAAGTTCATTTAGCTCAAGTAGTTGGCTTTGTTGAATACAATCCCCAAACCATAGAATAGGAAATTTGATGTTGACTTTTAAGGATTAATTTGTAGTGTGTTATGCCATTCTTGCCTGTGTTGCTTATGGAATTATAAAAGTGAAAGCTGCGGTCACTTCTGCTTTACTTGTGAGGAAAAGTACAAAGGAAGAAACTAGTAAGTCTTCATTTGTGAGTGCTACTGCTCTATATGATTTCAGGAACAGAAAAATACTTTAAAATTTGAGAAATTACAATTAGTTATGGTACAAATATTAGGATTTGCACTTATAGTTTAATGTGTATGTATTTTGGATTTTCATGATGGATGTTTGCACTTATAGTTTGATGTATATGTATTTTCGGTTTTCATGATTTAGGTGCAATGATTTTGAGTAGATGTTGAGTAGAACAATGCTTTAAAATCTGAGAAATTGCAATTAGTTATTGTATAAATATTAGGATTTGCATTTATAGTTTGATGTGTATGTATTTTGGGTTTTCACGATAGATGTTTGCACTTATATTTTGATGTGTATGTATTTTTTATTTTCATGATTTAGGTGCAATGATTTCTAGCAGCAGTTACTTGCATGGCATTTTCTTTTTGTTTATGTCAGGATAATGTTTAGTGATGATGGTGGCATTACTCTTAAAATAAGAGAGTATTGTTTGAGTGGAAAAATTAACATGAATATGTTATTCTAATAGCTTTGCTTATATTGCAATTGATATATGAGAAAGAGTATAACCGGCCACCTACAATTCCTGAGGCCTACCTGCACACACACGCTATAAATAATGACGGGAAGACATATGTGGCCAATCATAGTAGGGAGGTACATGAAAATAACATGGAATACAATTATTTTAGTTTTTATAGTTATTTAAATGGCAAATTATCAATTGTGAGTTGTTCTTATATTTATGCTTATTAAAAATTATTATGGTTTTGTAGGAGAGGTATGAGCAACTCCGATATGAGCGATCGCAAAAGTCATCTGTGGATGAGTCTAAATTATTTTTAGGGGCTACTCGATGCAATAAAAGGAAAAAAATATACGGACTTGGCTCATATGTGCCACCTATTGTTTTTCAATTAGGTACATCATATTGTGCTAGTACAAGTAATGCCTCCAATTCAAATGGGACATTATTGACAAAGGAAGATGTCAAGGAGATTGTCGCACGAGCTATTCGTTCTTTGCTTCCTCACTTAGGGGTTCAACAGCCACTAGCTCAGCCTAATACTAATATTGCACTACCAGCACATGATGATATTTCTCCTTTAGGTGCACAAGGAGAATCCGCATGATTCTCCATCCAGTAATCACAATTTTGCCTCTAATTGACATCGCCACTGCTTATGAACTGTTTTATTTAAACATTAATGTTAATTTAGATGTTATTTTTAATATTATGATTTTTATTGTTTAGGAAGATACTTTGTAGGGTGAAATACTCATTTAGTAGTTTAAGTAATTTCTAATTGTTTCTTTGTTGTAATTTGATATTATAAAATTTATAATGATTTGCATTTATATACTTATGTATTCAGTTAACAATTAATTAAGTTGTTATTCATTGATATATAAATAGTAAATTCATAAATATTAAAAAATAAAAATTTTCAGATAGTGACGAAAATAGCGACAAAATTATTAGTCGCTGAAACTGTTTTATTTCAGTAAATAGAAACGAAATAACGACTAAAATAGCAACAAATTTCTTAGTCGCTAAAACTATGTTAACTCAGGAATAAAATCAAAATTTAACGACAGCAACAGGGACTATTTTTCTAGTTGCAAAGTTTTAGCGACGAAAACACAATACGTCAAAATCATCACAAAAACAATCAAATTCTTGGCGACTAAGAACAACGACGGTATTTTTAGTCGTAATATTTTAGTGACAAAACATTATTGCGAAAAACTGTGACAAAAATAATCAAATTGTTAGCGTCTAACAATAGCGATGGAATAATTTTGTCACAAATATTTCCTTACAATAAAGACAACTGATTTTAGGGGTTAACAGCAACTAAATTTATTAGCTTAGCGACGGAATTTTCATCGCCATTATTAGCGACTGTTTTCTACTTTATTCGCTAAATTTGCCTGCGACAACAGATATCAACTAATAGTCATTTAGTCGCTAAAATTAATTAGCGACGAAAATTATTGTCGCTAATTCCCTTTTTTTTTGTAGTGACCGAGTAAATATTATCCACACTCCCCTCACAAAATACTTCAACTTGTTGAAATTCTTGTGTGCAGCTAAAAATTTTTTGAACCGATTATTCCCAATGCTCAAATAAGAATTGATTGAAAAAGTAAATCAAACTCAATAAAATAATATTAATTTTTTACGTAGGCACTAAATGAAAAAGGAGGACATGTGAAATGATTTTAACGAATTGAATTTTAAAAGCAAGATGAACTTTTGTTTCTTTCAAAGTACTATACGTGCGTGGCTATTTTTCAATAATGAATGACAAAAAAAAAATTAAAGGCGATATGAGTTGTGTATGTGTCTGTTGAAGAAAAATTCTGCTACTTATATAGGGCTAAATATTAACGTTGTAGTGGTTAAAAGTGGCTGCCAAATAGGAAAATAAGGTGGAGAAAAATTAGGCATTTGAATTCAAGATATCTGCCACTAACACATAAATGCCTTTAGTTTAGAAACTGTCATTTTACTAATTCAAAATAAAAATTTTAATTAATAAAATTTCAATATTCCCCCACATGATTAAAATTTTTCTATATTTATTTGAGCATATAATACTGTGTAATAGATGTTAGGTACCTTCAGGGTTTGAACCTACACTTAGTGTTAATAAATATATTTTGAAGAAAACATAGTAACATAAATGTTTTGAACTAAGTTCTTTTAACTAGAATAATATTCACTGTACACACAGTATGAGAAATCATTAAGCTTCTATCAGTTTTACACTTTTCGGTCATATGCAGATATCTATTTCATTAGTGTCTTTAAAAAATGGCCCAATTTTCATAATGGCAACCCCACCACCACACTCATTAGGTGAATCCTTAAGAGTGATCTGTGATCATCATCTCGCAAATTTATATGCCTTTGGATTTATTCAAAATTAAGATTCTTCCTAATCATCACAGTATAGAGCATAACACCATAGGAATGGAACCCGAAATTTTCCGCATAACAATAATAAACATGCTCTCCCAACTTACCAAATAGATTTGTTATTAACTGTTGAACTTTATTTATGATCACCATACATATAAAGATAGGTATTCACTATGGTAACTAATTAGCGGGTTTCAGTCCCATTCCCCTCGATGTAAGAAGTATTTGTTGGCGTGCCAAACCTTTAGTGTGTATATCATGTACACACCGTGTGTATGTGCTATATAAAACATGTACATCTAGTACATACCGTGTATACATGTTGTACACAGTATGTACATCTAGTACACATAGTGTGTACATATTGTACACAATGTCTAGATCTAGTACGCACCGTGTGCACATGCTGTACACAGTGTGTATATCATGTACACACCGTGTGTATGTGCTATACATAACATTGTGTACATTTAGGACACACAGTGTGTACATGTTGTACACAGTGTGTACATGTTGTACACATAATATGTACATGCTATACACAGTGTGTATATCATGTACACACCGTGTGTATGTTCTATACACAGCGTGTCTATCTAGTACACACCATGTATACATGTTGTACATAGTGTGTACATCTAGTACACATAGTGTGTACATGCTGTACACAATATCTAGATCTAGTACGCACCGTACACACCATGTGTACATGTTGTGCACATTGTGTACATCTAGTACACACAGTGTGTACATCTAGTACACAGTATGTATATGGTGTATACAAAGTGTGTACTTGATGTACAAAGTGTGTATTTTATTGTTTTTGTTTTGACATTCTACAGGATTAACCGATGAGCTCTAAGCTTGGATTCATAGTTCGATTCTAACTGATGTGGTTAGAAACAACAAAAATAGGATTGTTAACTTTTTAGCATTTGCCTTTTCTATTTCATGATGTAACTTTATTTGTATTGAATGAAAGCTTACGACTTCGTTGTTCATAAGCATTTTACTCTTTTTTGCTGAATATTTTCATTTGGAGTTCCAATATCTATCTTAATTCATAAGGTTCTTTCTTTCCATGATTGATTATTTTTTTTATAATCTATTTTGCATTGTTGACTAGTAAATTCTATACACTCAAGTTGCTATTATGTAAGAAGCAAAGGGAAGAATCGGATAATTATATTGGCCAGGGATAAGGAAATCAAACTTGCTAATATAGCTGCCAAAAATTTATTGTTTGAAGTTCATGTAATAATTTAAAAATAAAGATTAAATAAAATGATTAATTTTAACTTTTACAAATCATCTAATTATGATATTCAGTAGAGCAAAGAATATAAAGCAGAATTTGAAAATGACATTATGCTATAAAAAATTAAATTTAACAACATTCAGCAGCAGCATAATTATGCTGCAGAATATAAGAGATCAAAAGAGATAATAAAACTGCAAATATGCCAATTGACATGAATAAGGACCTTAGGGCAACAATTTTAATTTTCTTTATGACCTTAGGACATGTTGCTTATTGTATCCCCACTGACAAGAACAAAATCTCCATGTATCTTCAAATGCAAAACAAAAATGATTAGCAGCTTAGAGATCGTAATATAAAATGCAGAAGTGGATATCACTAACTTCCAGTTTTAAGAGCTATTTTCCATAGCCACCATTTTTCATACTCCAAACTATCTGGTCACGACCAATCTTATCAGTCTAATTGCTCCTCAAGTGTCTCCTTGAATTGCGGTTTATAAATACATTCCCCAGCTCAGCATATCACATTTTTGAAATGATGATCACTTTACCTCGCAATCAACTTTTAATGTAACTAATATGAAAATTAGCTTTTTTACTGGTGATTAGCTCCATTTCATTCTCAAACCCACGAAACACATGATACTCAAACTCTTATATATTAAAAATGCAATTACATAATCAACCCATTTAATTTAAATCACAGTAGACAACATAGTCGTGTCCACAATTTAAATGGATGACATAAAGATTCATATATGCATTCAAGAATAGTTATCTCTAAGAGACATTCCATCAAACACTTACTTGACAAACTAAAATGCCTAAGTTCCATATCAAATTAGATACGGTTGCAATTCCATTACCACCCTAACCAGCCCCACATCTCCCCCGCCACTCCTGGCGGCTCCACCGCCTCGTTCTCCTCCTCATTTGACTTCAACAAACGCGGCAAAAAATAGCGAGGCAGCTACAACTGCGTGGTCTCCCTAAAAAAGGCCATTCATGTCACATTCCTTCTACTGCATCCACTACTCCGACATCCAGCGATTCCTCCGCCTCCTCTTCCACTTCTACTTCTCGTCAACTGCCGCCCTCGCGGCAGCAGTACTCTCACCTCCGTAGAGCGTTATCGTTTGATGACATCGATGTCAGATGTGACTCTCTGGAGCCTGAAATGGATGAATCAGAGTTGGATCTGCTTGGTTTTGCCCCCGGGAGGTTGCCGGCGAGTTGTATGTGGGAGATACTGAGGAGGCTCCCCCCTGCTGGACTTTTGGCTGCGGCTAGTATGTGTAAGGGCTGAAGGGACACGGCTAAGCGGCTTTGGAGAGCTGCTGAGGAGCTTAGGCTGAAAGTTCCGCCCAGAGCTCAGCTTGCTTTTGTTGGATCTTTGTTGCAGAAGTGCCCTGGACTTGTTAGGCTAAGTCTTAGGATGGAAAGGTTGGGGTTTCTTTCAATGGACATTCTATCATTTCTCTGTTCTATCAGATCTAGGGTTTTACATTGCGGATCGGTTTCATATGGCGGATGGATAATACTGGCAAATGGGTGACATGAAATGGATCTGAATTAAATTAAACACAGAAACTAAAGATGATTATGGTAAATTGAAATGCAGCTTTGATCAGTGAGTAGAAATGCCAAAATAATTATAAAGAGTAAAAAAGTTGTATTCTTGAAAATAAAAATTTAGAAAATGAGGTTTACGAAAAAATTAAAAAAATATTGTATTTTTTGAAAAAAAGTTGAAAAAATTGGCATTTGAGGTAATTTTCTCAATTAAAAAGTGCTCCAAGTTAAAAAAGCATAAAAAAGAATAAAATTATACCCAGTTATGGGCTCAGCCCAGAATATGATCCCACCAAACCATTATTGATTTAAACGAAAAAACCTGAAATTACCATTAACCGCAACGCGCATCAAAGCCAGCTTTATTTACACGTGTCATCATGTGGATGTTCTCATTTAGTTCTGTCAATAACAGCGCACCATTTCTCTCCGCAATAAAGCACCTTACTCGTTAAGCAAGGCACAAATTCAAAGATCACAACAGTCCCATTCAGATCTAGGGTTCTTAATTTTCTCTACTTTTTCAAAAATTAATCAAAAATGGCACTAGAGTGGGTGATCCTTGGCTACGCCGCCGGCGCAGAGGCGATCATGATCCTTCTTCTCACCATCCCCGGCCTGGACGGACTCCGCAAGGGATTAGTCGCCGTTACGCGCAATCTCCTGAAGCCTTTCTTATCGTTGGTACCGTTTTGTCTCTTCCTCCTCATGGATATTTATTGGAAGTACGAGACCCGCCCCAGCTGTGAGGCCGACTCCTGCACCCCATCCGAGCATCTCCGCCACCAGAAGTCTATAATGAAGAGCCAGAGGAACGCGATTCTAATTGCTGTTGCTCTTGTGTTTTATTGGCTGCTTTATTCGCTTACGAATTTGGTGGTCAAGATCGAGCAGTTGAATCAGCGCATTGAAAGGCTCAAGAATAAGGACTGAAGGTGTTGGCTATTTGTGATGGTTATGAGATGAGTGGATTTGTTGTTTGAATTTCTTGGTATTTTTTATGAATTACGGTTCTTTGAATCTTAATGTTACCTTTGAGATAAAATATAGTGTAGATCCCTTTGTTGTGTTTGGATGTCGACTCTTATTGCTTTTAAAATGAAATGCTCTTTAATTAGTTCTGATTGTGGATTGAATTGGGAATTTTGTTCATGCTAATGCAAATGGATCACTAATAGGTAGTTTTGCTAGGACTTTTGGCAATTTATTGCAATGTAGGGATGAGATGAGGAAACATGTTACCTCGGAACAAGTGAAAAAGAAAAGAAAGTTGCAATAAGGTGGAAGAAAAGCCTACACCCACTCAATTCATAACAATGTTGTCCTTGGCCCTTCCTTGATTTCGAATTATTTGTATAAAACAGTGAATACTCTTGTGAAAGTGCTCTTTTTTGTTATCCTGCAGTTAGTGGCATTCTGCTGGGTGTTATAATTACACAATAAAAGTTTAATTTTCATTCAAAAGTTAGGTTATACAATAATACTTATATTAATTTTTACATATTTAATCTCCATTCATTAGCTACTTTGCTTAATTAATATTTGCAACATATCTTGGCTCTATTTACTCTCATTTTTCCATCTGATGGCCCGAATGCCTCGGCCATCAACAACCACCTCTCTTCTTATTCAAAGTTGAAAATTCAAAAACAGAGACTTATTTTCAGTTTTTGAAAATGTCTTTCTTTTTCGGAATGATCATCGAAATTTCTGTCGGAATTGGGTTGATTGTAGCATACGCTTGTTGCCAAAATATCCGATCCATTCGTCGCTCTGTATTGGTAAATCACTCTGTTCATATCCATATGCTCTGTTTCTGCAACATTTTTATTGGTTAAAGAAACAAGCTATGTCTGTGGATTTTGTTAGGCCAAGACAGTGGCTGCATTTGCGAGAATGACAGTGCAAGTTTCAAGAAAGCTTCTGCAGCCGGAGGCCTATCCTTCAGGGCTTGTTTTTACACAGAGACAATAGTTGAGTTTCAATCACAAAATCAATGATAAACATTGCTTTTCTTGATCCAGTTCGGGATCTAACATTACTTGAAGAGTTGTATCAAATAACTGCAATTCCTCATCTAGCCTGCAACTGAGAGAAAAATAAAAGTGCAACACAAATTTATAATTTTAAAACCTTGAGAAAAGCAACAGAAACCCGAAATGGAAATCTGGAAATGAAAAAGAGATTAAGCAATAGAAGTAATTGGATACAAAAAAATTATATTAATTAGAGTTTATAATTTATTTTTTCAGAAATTGGAAAAAAAATAAAGATAATATTAAATAATTTAAATTAATTATAAAACTATTTAATGTCAAAAAATTAATTATATATTTTAATTAATTGTAGCATGAAAATTAATGTAAAAAACAGTTATTGCTAGGATTTGAACCTAGATGCATATGGATAGTACATAGCAATTTTGCCATTAAACAAAATCGGGCAATTGGTTCACTTGATTCGAACCCATCACATTCTGAGTAATGTGCACATTTTTTTCATTAAACCACAGTAACCCATTTAAGACATATTTGAGTTATACTCCCTTCGTTTTTTTTATCCGTCGCTTTTAAATAAAATATAAATTTTATTTATCTGTCACTTTTAGACTTTCAATGTAATTTAATTTGCTTTTTCAATTTATTTTTCTTTCCCAATAAAGTCAGAACCAATCAAATTTGATCATTTAGTTTTAATCATGCAATTTAATATTAAATTTAAGTTTATTATTTCTTAATTCTAGTGAAAACAACAAAAGCGACTGATAAAAAAGAACGAAATGAGTAATATAGAATCATTATTTTCCAGCAGGGACCAACCCTCATTTTTTGCACCAATCTCCTCCTATCCTGTCTGCCTCTGCCTCTGCCTTGATACTTGTGTCCCTTGCAAATTGCGCAGTTATAGGTTACGAAAATGGATTAAAACACCCAATTTCTCAAATTATTTTTTAAAATAAACTAAAATACCAAAATAGCTTTACCAAATGAGCTATTTATAAAAGTCCCTCAATAATGAGGACAACAATATGTGCTAGTGGGTGACATATATTCATGAATGGAGTTGGGTTGCTTCTTTCTCATCTATTATCCATAGTTTTACAACACTTTTAGGTCTTAGGGGTTTTTTTTTTTGAAAATGGAGCTTATTTTAAAAAAATTAAAAATTAGGGGCTATAGTAAAATTAATTAGAAAATAGGGGTGCTGAAAATCAACATAATTTGTGGTCGTTATCTGACTTGGTGGGACCCAGCTCGTTGATCACTTTAATAGACAGAAACTGGCCAAAAAATCGGCATTTGACATTGTGGACCCAATGCAATGCTGGAAACCAACGAAATTGATTGGCAATTTCTGGCTGCATCAGAACCACTGCATCCCTGTTTTCCTTTTTTTTTAATAGAAAACCATGATTAGTGAGGCCTCTCCCCATCCACTCCTTTATCTGTTGACACTGAAAAGTTATTTACTCCCTTCCCTTTCTCGTGACCAAGACCGAGACCATATATATATATTTTTTAATAAATTTATGTATAGCATTTAAAATTTTATATGTAACACCTTAAATAATGTGACCCGAAAAGAATTTGAGATCATTAAATTAAGCTCTAATTTAGGACAGCCAAATAATAAAATTAATAAACAATTTTAATGATAAAATGAGGTTTTAGTGTAAATTAAATAAGAGTTTAAACAATTGAAATGGATTTAAAAATTTAATTAAATGGAGACCTAAGGGTATACAAATTTGAGGAAGGGATTTATTGAGGGACCTAAGAGGAAATTAAGAGGACCAAAAACAAATTTGGCCACAAAAATCTTTTTTTCCTCTTTCTTTCCCTTCTTTGTTGTGGTTTTGCCCTCATCCTTCTCTCACTTCCCGATCTCCTATTTTCAGCCACCACCCTCCACTGTTTCTCTCCCCATTCCTGCCGCTAGCAGCCACTGGCCCTCTCTCCTTCAACATGCACAGCAAGGCAACAACCTCTTTCTCCCATTGCTGCGTTCTCTCTTCCCTTGGTAGCCTTGCCTTGTTGCCCCTCCTAGCACCTCCACCCACCGGCACTCCACCGATCTCCTCCACCATGAACAACGGTTAAGAGGTAAGGTAGTAATTCTTGAAAATATGAAAAATGAGAAGAAAATAAGAAAATACAGATTTAGGGGTTAGGGATTAGGGATTTGAAGTTTAAGATTTTTTTTTTTACACTAAGGCTTGGATAAATTAAATAACTTTACTTAATGCCTTAGATTGTCTATTTAAGTTGCATTATTTATGAATTTTGTGAGATTAATAGTTGATATGGCTCTTGAAAATGTAGAAGAAGAAGAAGAAGAAGAAGAAGAAGAAGAAGAAGAGAATCTAAAGAAAAAGGAGAAGGGTAAAGAAGTAGTAGATAAAGTTTGATTTTGAGAAGTGCTTTGAAGCCATTAAAGCTTGATTTTTGTCACCAATTGAGGTTTGCAACCACTAAATTTGCTTTTCTTTTAAATTTTTATTTAATATATGTTTGAGACTTTATGAAAATATGTTCTTGTATGGGTGTATGTTAACATTCTAAAAATTTAATGCTATTTGTGTGATAGATTTAGGAAAATATGCATATATATGGATATAAATTGTAGTATATTGACTGATGAAGGGGATGATTAGGAGATTGATTGAAAAAGGAGTATTAACAGCTATAAAATAGTTTACTTTTGCAATAAGATGAAAGTAATCGATTAATATGATGAGGGTAAATATGAATTTAATGTAAAAGTGCAATCTAGCTAGTTTGAAATAAGACAAAGTTAATGTTTGTATTGTAATAAGTATATAGATATGTTATTATTATGTTCATAATTATGGGATGCTAATTTATCAATTTATATTAGGTAATTAAAATGTGAATTAATTGTTAATACAATAAGCATTTGAAGTGAGATGCACAACTTATTGTATGAAATTCTTACTCTTAGCAAAATTGTATATCTACATAAATATAATTTAGAATAGAATTATGATACAGTAGAATGTTCAAACAATTAAGTGTGTGTGGTTCAAGCTTGGTGGTATATGATGATATTCAATTAAGAGTATAATTATGATATAAAGCGAATAGTCTGTACAAGGTGATTGGCGACGAATCCGATGATAAATTAAAATGTATATATAAGTGATAAAAAGTACATTGTACTATTAGTGAATGTACATTGATAATAATAATACTAATATAAAGAAATTGTTAATATTTAAAATAGAACCATGAGGAATATGTGAGAATATAATGACATTTATGTCCTTAGTAACAGTGAAAATTTTGAGTAGGATACAATTGGTCAGCTATAGAGATATAAACTCAATTGAGCAACTTGAGAATGGAAATTTATATTGTAATACATTCATCAGGCCCAATATGAGGTCATATTCACCAGGCCCATTAAGGGGTCAATTTCATAATGTCATAATGATCATTTTTCTGCAGGCTATACTCTACCAGGCCTATAAGGTTGTATTCCACATATTCCCTCGGTGAATTCCTTTGGGTTATATGGGTGAAGACATACATAATCCTTGTTTTAAAATAAATGAAATGTTGAATTATAATAAAGGAAAAAAATGATTTGTAATTATAATGAAAATAATTGTATATAATTATGTGTATGTTTCACATTTGAATTATGCCATGTGATGAGTGTTTTAGAATAGTTAAATTTTAATATCTATGTTTCACCTTTTCTTTTCTTTTCAATATTTATTTATTCTTGGTGTTTATTTTTAGATTGATGATTTTTGCACTAAGATTTATTTTGAAAAAATAAAGTTAGTGGTTGCTACTAAACGACATGCTTAGCGCGTGAAATTTTATTTTTGTGGGTAGGTGCATAGGAAATTTTGGAAGGGTAGCAAATCGGGAAACTACCAAGAAGTGAAGGGAAAATTCTTCATCTTCGGGATGGATACTTAGGCTTGGCATATATATTTTGTTGGTTAGGAATCTGCTATATGAAATTTTGGATGGCTTCCTAATTGATGATTTTTGTATTAAAATAATTATATAATTATAATTGTTAGGATGATTAATATAATATCTTTTCAAGTAAATTTTATGACCTACGGTAGTTGGATAATTTTTGTATCTATCTTATTGATGTGGTTGAGATGTTGGATAATATTGAGTATTTTTCGAAGTAGATGAAATTGAGAATTGTGATGGATATTATAGAAGTGTAAATTCTTCTTTTGGTAACAAAAGGATAGAGCCTCATAGAGGAAAAACTTTGTCCATTTTTCTGTAAAAATATTGAGATTAGAAATTTAGTATGATTAATGATAGAGAAGATAAATTTTACTTTAGATGTTTAGATGGTGTAACATTTAATATTTGGCTCATTTATCAGGACGGTTAATGATGTTACATTATTTGCCATTAAAAAAGTAATATTATTGTTATATACTATTTAAATTTGTTAATTAAAATGTATATTATTATTAATCTCATTTTTACGTTTAATTTGTAGGTGGTGATAATTTTGGAGGTTATATAGTTTCAATATTAAAGGTAAGACATTACCTATTTTTTTTATCAAAATCGCGTGAATTTAAATTTTATAGGTCTAGTATATGTATTATGAAATTTGGAAAATTTTAAAAAATCATTCCGCAAGCAAATAATAAAATTTGTTAATGATGATTATTTTCCAAAATAACACATGTAATTCAGTTTCACGTAGAACTTAATGTGCTTAATTATTTTGATTTAATTATTAATAACTATGGAAAAAATATCTTCAAGGCCCAATCAAGTCGATCCAATAATACTTGACAAAGCCCAGAGCCCATCAACTAAAAGATAAAGCGTAAGCTAAAAGACAAGACAGGAAGGTGTGATGTTTGATCGGACTGATGGAACAACACGTTCTGTCAGCCTATTGACACAAGCTAGCGCCCATACTCTCCACCTGCTCCCTGTTACATCGCTGCTTGATAATCTTTTTTTTAGTGTTTATTTTTTGGATAATTTTATGCATTTTAGTGTCTCATCTTGCATGCTTTTAGTATTTTAATGCTAAAATATTGTTTTTTATGTTTATTTTAGTTATTTTGATTAATTTAAAGTTTTTGGGTGATTAATGGTCTTAAATTTCACTTTATGTAGGAAATTTTGCTAAGGCATGGCTGAGACAAACTGTCCCAGCCGTGTCCAATGCAGATGGCAAAATCCACCGTTTCACTAATGGCCACAGCTGAGACAAAGTGTCCCAATCGTGCCCAATCCAGTAGTCTTTTCTAGGGTTTCGTGCTGAGAGTGTTTAAGAGAGTAGAAAATGCAGTTTTTCATATTTTGTGGGTTTTTCATACTTAGTTTTTAAGTTTTATTTGTAAAAATCTCTCTTTTAGTGTAGTTTTACTTCAAGAACACAAAGATAGTCGTAGTTTTAGCTTCTAGTTGTGAAGATTTCAACTTAAAATCAAGGCGCTGTTTGGAGAAGAAGAGGAGGAGCTTCATCAACTTCAAATCTTCTGCTTCAAATTGGTTCTATAGTTTTCACTCTTACTTTGTTCATTTTTACATTATAGATAGTGAGTAGTTATCTTTGTTGCTTGGGGAAGCTTTGAATCCCCTGCTCACAATGTGAATATTGAGCATGTTTTGATTTTTACATGAATGAATGGTTTATTTCACTGTTACTTATTTATATTTCATGGATTTTTCAATCTATTGAGTTAATTTCCATATATGGATGAATGATGTTCATCATATATCTTTGGATGTGTATTGAGTCTAGTGGATTGAAGTATATGAATAATCTTGCTCATTTTTTCTTTCATGATTGCTGTTTTATTTAGACGGCTCCGGAATTGAATTCTAAATGTGCAGTAATTATGATTTTAGGACTAGAGTGTGGAGTGAAATGGATGAGTATTTGGGTTGTTTGGCTCCGAAATGGAAAGGCAACTTAAACTTAGGATGTTAGACCCATGCATAGGCTAATTGTTGGGTTGGCTCCGAAATGGAAAGCTTAGCAACTATAATAGTTGGCTCCAGAATGGGAAGCTTGGGTTAAGAGGGTTATCCTGAATTCATTCATGTATTCTTTAAGATAAAATTAATTTATAGTGGGTATGGGGTGGATGAGTGTACCTAAGCAACGCTTTAATATCTATATATTTTCATACTTGTTAATTTTTCTGAATTAAATACATACTCAATTCTCTGTCATTAGAATTAATTTCCCTTCATTGTATATTTTAGTTTTTAAAGTTTGCACTATAGAAATTAACAACTCATACGAACTAAATTGGGAATTCTTTAGCATACAAATTAATTTTTATAGTTTTCACACAAATTTCCCTCGGGTTTGATAATTGCGGGTCCTA
The DNA here is from genome assembly GCA_037975025.1 of Excoecaria agallocha. Lineage (NCBI taxonomy): Eukaryota > Viridiplantae > Streptophyta > Magnoliopsida > Malpighiales > Euphorbiaceae > Excoecaria > Excoecaria agallocha. Next base: position 10,206,342 of record CM075806.1, on the reverse strand, counting down.
ACTATACCCCACTTTATTACTTGTCGTTCTAGTGCACTTGCTAGGGTCGCAACAAGTTTTTGGTGCCATTGCCAGGAAATTTGGCGTTGTTAGTAAGCTGTGATTGTTGTTTGTATGTGTTTTCTTTTCCTTATTTTATTTTTCTTGATTCTTTTCAGGTGAAATTGGTGCATGAACAAAATAAGACAAGAGCAATTACTGCTTTTTGATCCTGGAATCGAGAGCTAATAGAGATAACGAGATAGAGCACAATCCTTCTCTTGATGAGTTTCCTCCTATGAATGAACAAGTGCCGAGGGCACATGAACAAATGCCAAGGGCAAGAAGAGAAGAAATGCCTAGGCAAAAGACCATAAGAGACTACGCTGTGCCAAGGTGCAATGAAGATCATCGAACAATTGTATTACCGAGAGGAGTGCAATTTGAGCTCAAGCCAGCCACTATTACTATGGTACAGAGGAATCAGTTTTCTGGTTCAGAAGTAGAAGATCTAGCTGAGCATATAGACATATTTCTGGAAGTTAGTGACACTATTCAAATTTCGGGTGTTAGTACGAATGCAGTAAGATTGAAGCTGTTTCCATTTACATTGATTGGCAAAGCAAGAGAGTGGCTACAAATGTTACCACGTCAGTCAATATGGTCATGGGATCAGATGCAAGAAAAGTTTCTAATGAGATTTTTTCCTCCAACAAAGACTGCAAGCATTCAAAATAGCATCATGGATTTCCATTAAATGAATGAAAAGCCTTTTCACGAGGCCTGGGAGAGGTTTAGGAGATTATTGAGAAGCTATCCGCATCATGAGATAGCAGTTTACCAACTGATGACCATCTTTTATGCTGGAGTTACACCTCAAACAAGATCATTATTTGATGCAGCATCAGCAGGATCTTTCTTGAACAAGCTACTTGAGGACGCTTTTTAGTTGTTGGATGAGATGGCAGCGAATGACTCTCAATGAACTACCCCTAGATCAGTCCCAAGGAGACAAGGCTTAAACAATGTGGATGAAGTGGCATTATTAAAAGCCCAGCTAGAATTGGTATAGAAGGAGTTGAGTGGCTTGAAAGTTCAAAATGTGGCTGCAGTAAGTCAAGGGCTTGGGCCATGTGAAAGTGGGCAAGTTATCCAAGAAGGAGGAGTTGTAGGAGATGTAAATACATTAGGAGATTTTAGAAGGAATGATCCCTACAGCAATTCATATAATTCGGGATGGAGAAATCACCCAAATTTCTCTTGGAAGGATGGAAATCAACAAGCTTCACCTTCTCAACCACAAGCAAGATCCCCTTACCACACAAATGCTTATCATAGTCATGCTCAACTCCACCAACCACAAGCCACCAATCCCTACCAAGCACCTTATCCACCGAACCACCATCAAGGACAAAGCTCTAATCATTCCCAACCTCAATCATACCACCCACCGGGATTCCAATCAAGACCACCCATTCAAAAAAAGAAGCCTAACTTGGAAGACATGTTTGCCAGCTTCATGAATAGCCAACAATAATTTATGACAAGTCAAGAATCAAGATGGAAATCTCAAGAGCAATGGAACCGGAACCAAGATGCTTCAATGAGAAATTTGGAGACTCAATTAGGTCAACTTGTAACTTCAATTTCAAACAGACAACCAGGGACATTTCCTTCAAATGTGAATTGGAATCCCAAGGAGGAGGCCAAGGCAATTACTTTGAGAAGTGGCAAGGAAGCAGCACGAGAGAAAGAAAGAGGTAAATCACCAACTTCACCAACTGATTTGGAGGAACCAATGCGGAAGGTAAGTATTTCTAACTCTAGAGTAGAGGTAGATATGGATGCTCCAAGGAATGACAAGGGAAAAAGTATTGTGAATCAAAACATAGAGGATCTTGATATCAATAGGTTGCCATTTCCTGCTGTAGCTAGGAAGAAGAAGAAAAATGAGCAATTGGCTAGGTTTCTAGAAATGTTTAAGAAATTACATATTAACTTGCCTTTTCTGAAGCCCTAGCACACATGCCCAATTATGCTAAATTTATGAAGGAACTTTGTTCTAACAAAAAGAAATTAGAAGGGTATGGAATTGTGCAACTCACAAAAAATTGTAGTGCAATTATCATGAATAAGATCCCAAAAAAATTGGAAGATCCAGGTAGCTTTACTCCTTGTGAAATTGGTGAGACCTTGTTGGAAATACTTTATGTGATCTAGGAGCCAGCATTAACTTGATGCCTTATTCCATGTGTAGGAAACTCAACTTAGGGGATCTCAAAAAAAAAGGAATGAGACTTCAACTTGCGGATAGATCAATGAGAAAATCAAAGGGAGTTATTGAGGACTTACTGGTGAAAGTGGGAAAATTTATTTTTCCTGTAGATTTCATGGTCATGGAGATGGAAGAGGATAGGAAGACACCACTTATTGTGGATAGGCCATTCCTGAATACTGCAAAAGCTCTAATTGATGTCCATGGGCAAAAGGTCACTCTTAGATTCAACAACGAAGAATTGGTGGTAGATATGAACAAGTCCCAGAAATATCCATCAAGTGATCTAGAATAGTCGGTCTATTTCATGGACAAAATTGATGAATGTGTAGAGGAGATGCTAGAAAAACTGTTGCCGAATGATCCAGTGAATTTAAGCTTGATTCATTCTTTGGAGAGTGAAAAGTTAGATGGAGTAGAAGAAAAATGGATAGCAGCTGTGGAGAAGGGATGCGAAGAGGAGAATCTGAAGCAAGAGATAACTACTTTACAAAAGGGGGAGTTGAAATCTGAACTTAAACCTCTTCCTCCTCATTTAAAGTATGTATTTTTGGAAAATGAAGAAAAGCCAATAATTATCTCTTCTTTGTTGACAGGTGTTGAAGAGGAGACACTGCTCAAGGTGTTGAAAAAGCACAAAGAGGCTATAGGATGGGAGACAGTAGACTTAAAGGGCATTAATCCAAGTTATTGCACTTATCAGATTCCTATGGAGGAAGATTGTAAATCAGTAGCTCAACCCCAAAGAAGGCTCAATCCAGCTATGCAAGAGGTGGTAAAGAAAGAGATACTCAAACTACTTGATTCAAGTATAATCTATCCAATCTCTGATAGTAAATGGGCTAGCTCAGTGCAATGTGTCCCTAAGAAAGGGAGAATGACAGTGGTGAAGAATGAATTAGATGAACTCATTCCAACTAGGACAATTACGGGTTGGAAAGTGTGCATAGATTATAGGATTTTGAACCATACCACCCAAAAATATCATTTTCCATTGCCATTCATTGATAAGATGTTAGAAATGTTAGCGGAGAATAGGTTTTATTGCTTCTTAGATGGGTATTCGGGATACCTGCAAATCCCTATAGCCCCTGAAGATCAGGAGAAAACAACCTTTACCTGCCTTTATGGCACATTTGCCTATAGGAGGATGCCTTTTGGCTTGTGTAATGCGCCGGCTACATTTCAGCGGTGCATGATGGTAATCTTTCATGATTTTATAGAAAAATTTATAGAGGTATTCATGGATGACTTTAACATTTATATGCTAGACTTTGAGAGCTGTTTAGAGCATCTTGATTTAGTATTAGGTAGGTGTAAGAAGACCAACTTAGTATTAAATTGGGAGAAATGCCATTTTATGGTAAGAGAAGGTATAGTTTTGGGACACAAAATTTTTGAGAAGGGGATTGAGGTAGACAAAGCAAAGATAGAGGTTATAGAGAAACTTCCACCACCAACCAATGTCAAAGGAGTTAGGAGTTTTCTAGGCCATGCAGGTTTTTATCGTCGGTTCATAAAAGATTTTTCAAAAATTGTAAAGCCTTTATCTAATTTGTTAATAAAAGATGCTCCTTTCGAATTTAATGATGAATGTTTACTGGCTTTTGAATTGTTGAAGCAAAGGCTTATTTTAGCTCCGATGATCATATCTCCGAATTGGAATTTACCCTTTGAGCTAATGTGCGATGCAAGTGATTTTGCAGTGGGAGCAGTACTCGGACAAAGGCAAGAGAAAGTATTTTGTACAATTTATTATGCAAGTCACACTTTAATAGGAGCTCAAGTTAATTACACCACAACTGAAAAGGAGCTTCTTGCCATTGTATTTGCCTTTGAGAAGTTTCGATCGTATCTACTTGGAGAAAAAATTATGGTATGGTCTGACCATGCAGCATTAAGGCATCTATTTGCCAAGAAGGAATCCAAGCCAAGATTGATATGATGGGTACTCCTCTTGCAAGAATTCAATTTGGAGATCAAAGACAAGAAGGGAGCAGAGAATCATGTGGCAGATTATTTGTTAAGATTGAAGTATGATCATGTTGAGAAATGGGAGATTGTGGACTTATTCCTTGATGAGCATATTTGTGCATTATTTGTTTGTGAAATCTCTGTACCTTGGTTCACTAATGTGGAAAATTTTCTCGCAGGTGGTTATATGCCAAGGGACTTCACGTGGCAACAAAGAAAGAAGCTGCAAGTAGATGCAAAGCATTACATTTGGGATGATCCTTACCTTTTCCGTCTTTGTGCTGACCAAGTGCTAAGAAGGTGTATCCCCAATGAAGAGCAAGCAGAAATTATTCGAGCCTGTCACAGTGGAGAAGCTGGTGGACATCACGGACCTAACAAAACGGTATAAAAAATTCTCTCTTCTGGATTTTATTGGCCCACCTTGTTTAATGATGTTAAATTGTTTATACAAACTTGTGATCGATGTCAAAGGGTGGGAAATATAACTAGGAGAGATGAGATGCCATTGACCAATATGCTCGAGGTTGAAATGTTTGATTTGTAGGGAATAGATTTCATGGGGCCTTTTCCGGTTTCTTATGGGTTTGAATATATCCTAGTGGCAGTAGATTATGTGAGTAAGTGGGTAGAAGCTGTAGCTACTAGGACTTGTGATGCAAATGTTGTCCTAGAATTCTTAAGGAAGAACATATTCACCCATTATGGAGCCCCGAGAGCTATCATTAGTGATGGTGGGAAGCACTTTGTTAACCACCAATTCAAGGTCTTGTTGAGAAAATTTAGAGTGAGACATAAAATCACTACCCCATACCATGCCCAAGCCAATGGCCAAGTTGAAGTGTCCAACCGAGAGTTAAAAGCCATCTTGGAGAAGACTGTTAGTGCATCTAGGAAGGATTGATACCTTAAGTTAGATGAAGCTTTGTGGGCATATAGGACAACCTTTAAGACACCAATAGGAATGTCACCTTTTAGGTTAGTGTTTTGCAATTCCTATCATCTACCAGTGGAATTGGAGCACAAGGCTTATTGGGCTACTAAGTTCTTAAATCTTAATCTTGAGAATGCAGGAAAATGTAGGTCCTTGCAGTTAAACAAGTTGGAAGAAATTTGATTCTGGGCCTACAAACATGCAAAGAAGTACAAGGAGAACACGAAGAAGTGGCATGATCTTAAAGTCGCCAAGAAGGAATTTGTGCCAGGAATGAAGGTACTCCTTTATGATAACAGACTGAGGTTGTTTCCTAGGAAGTTGAAATCAAGGTGAAAAGGACCATTTGAGGTTGTCGAGGTCTCTAGCTATGGAGCAGTAACCATCAGACATCCGGAAGAAGGTAATGGGCGAGAGTTCAAAGTAAATGGTCACCGATTGAAGCCATATCTCGTTCCAAGTATGAGGCTACATCAGTTATTCTTACTTTAGAAGATGATCCATGAGAGCTATGAAAGTCAAGCTGGTGACTTGCTAAACCCAGAACGTTTTCTTATCCTTGAACTCTATTTCTTTTCTTTTCAATTTCTCTTTAATTTCTTGTAAGTTTAGCATGTTTAGTGTTATTTATTTTGTCTAAAGTTTGGTTTTTAGTTGTTGTTGTTAGGTTGATTTCTTTGGGGAGAGGAAGAGTTTTTAATAGGGCAAATTTTCAGTTGGACACAGCTGAGACAATTAGTCCCAGCCGTGGCCCTTTAAAATTTTTTGAGAGGCAGAAGAGTGCCACTACTGAGACAAAATGTAACACCCTTATCATTCCAGTCTAACTGAACAGTGCGCGCACATCGGTAAACTTTTTTTTTACAATAATGCTTATTATTATAAATTCAAACTCAATCGTTCAATAACCTATAGCTAATCCGGATTATTGTCCATTTAGCAAAATTTCGACATTATAACGGTTGTATTTCTAACTAGCCCCCTTGAAAAACAGACAAACCACAACCTCTCAGAGGCACAACACTTCTAATAAAAATATCTCATCCCTCATAACTCCATCCATACATCAACATATCATATCCAGATCATAACCACAAATATATATATACATCCACATATCGTTATATAATCATACATATGTATATAATTATCTACTTAAATACATGCCACAGCTCATAATTATATATACATGCCAAAAACCTACTTAAATTTCTTAACAAAAGTAGCTTCTCTTTAATGTGCATTATTGCTCCTCTGACTCGCTACTTGCATGCAGAGAAAAACTACACGTTGAGCATAAATTATGTTCAGTGGTGACTAACAATCCTAGTACTTCCATATAGTATTATAATTCGATTATTTAATTAAACTTCTAATATAAACACATATTATTCAAAAATCAAGGAAAACAATTATTACTTACACAATTTACCTTTATTCTCATTTATTACTTAATTATTAATAAAATTCAATTTAATCCTTAAAGTTTTGCTAAGTTACAAAATTGTCCCTTTTTCTCTCATATTTACAAATTTGTCATTATAGTCATTTATTATCATTTTTTCTTATACCATTTCTTCATTTATTCATCCTTTATTCTTTATTCACCACTTTTGGGTAAAATTACATTTTGATCCCTATACTATAGAAACTTTATATTTTAACACTGTTAGGTTTCCAAAATTACCATTTTATCCTTGTTAACTATTTCTTATTCATTTGCACATATTAATTATATATTTAAAAAAATTACCATTTTGCCCCTAAACTTTTATTTTCTTTCATTTAGGTCATTTTTCTACTTAAACTTCACTTTTGTCTTTCTTTTCACTTCTTTTAACTTATTATCACTTTCATGCCCCTAGTACAGTACCGATAGAAATTCTCAGGCAGGATACTCGGAACATGGACCCCATGGACCCCAGAAAGATTGAAAAATGATCTCACAGATCATTTTTTCACAGAACAGATATCATATACAGACAAAAGCTATGGAGATCAGTGATCCTACCATAGCAAAGCAAGTCGCCATGACTTGCACCGCGGTTCAGATATTCCTATGGCTAGCCAATTATATCCTGAACTAGATTTTCACTATCAGACTAGTTCTAAGGGCATAATATCATTAAAATCTCAATCAAAACTTCATTTTCTTAATATTTCTTTACTTACTTACACTTATTTTACTTATTAATTATTCTTCTCAATTCCTTTTCATGATTTGTGAATTATTTCACCATAATTCACCAAAATCATTCATTTTCTCAACAAAGTACACATTATTTCATATTACTTCAATAATTTCATTACTTACATAATTGATAATTTTTCTCTAAAATATTCATTTAATTTCTATAAATTCCATAAAAATTCTTATATGTGTTATTTCATTTCTAACACCATTTAAAGGCTTAATTTCATCAAAATTCACTAAATAAACCTTAGTTTTCTTAGGTATACCATTCGGCCAACAAAGAACCCATACCATATATTCACTCAATAATTCATTTAAGCATTTATACATACTTATTTAAGGTCATATAGCATTAATTTACCATTACTTCACATTAAACATCATTTTATCCCTTTTACCCTAAGATACATAAAGGATATTTACTTGAAATCAAGGAAAATACTAAGATCTATTAGTCACTAACCTTCCTTTCTAGCTTTAGGTTGCCTAAGCTTCCTTTTCCTTGCCTTTAGCCTTGGAATCTTGCACTTTTCCTTGATTTCCTAAAGAAATCGAAACTTTAACATATTATAACTCTAATTTTTTGACCTCAAATGCTAAAATTGACATCATAAATGAAATCTAGGCACCCAAAAATACTCATAGACACCTAGAAAAAAAAAATTAACCCATTGGTTTCACTTACCTCAAATGAAACCCAAATCTTTCTCCTTTAATTTCTCTTGTTTTTCTTCCCTTTTTTGAAGAGATAAGGATACTAAGATGAACTAGAGAGGTGGAATATATTATACTAAGGCTGAATTTAGTGTGAAATGGAGGGAGGAGAAGAGAAAATTCAAGGCAAAGTGATGGGAGAGGTTTCGGCCAAAGGGAGAGGAGAAGAAGGAAGGTGAAGTTTCTGGCCTTCTCCAAAAATTTCATCCTATTTATACAAGGTCTTTTAGGTGTAATGGGCTTGGATTAGGCTATTGGGCCTAATTAACAAATAAAAGCCCATTAACCACCTAATTAAAGCCCTAAAATATTTCTCTCATATCCTCTCTCCAAATCACTTCAAATTTAATTCCATAATTCTTATAATATAAAAAATAGATAGTAAATAAAATTTTGGCTCAATCGGAGTTCGTTACAGGTCCGATTCAACCGAGCTGGTCCGATTTGACAACTGTCAACATCATCGAAAAATTTATTTTTTGCACCAAAATATTCTAAATAAAATTTAATTGAGACATGAAAAATTTGGAAATTTTTAGAGTTCATTTGCTATTTTTAAAAATTCATGCAAAGTCCTTCCCTATCAGAGAAATTGACTCCCTAATTTTTTCGTATTTTTGACTTTTAGAGGCCTATTTGAACTCAATTTCACTTCAAATTTCAACTCCGGACTCACCATGACAAATACTTTCCGATGGTCAAATACAATATTTTTCACTTTCGGGTTCGATTTACAGCCCGAGTGCATTATTCACCATCGAAATCTACTATTCATGGCTAGACTAGTGTTGAGGCCATTACACAAAATGTCCCAGTCATGGTTAATTGTGTGTTTTCGATCCAGAAGAGGGGCACGGCTGAGACAATTAGTCCCAGCCGTGGCCTTCTCCGTGCCATATTCTAGTTGGAGTCCAGAAGGTAGGCACGGGTAAGACAATTAGTCCCAGCCGTGGCAAATAAAAAAATTAAAATTTTAAAAATTTTAAAATTTAATACTTAAATAAAAAAAAATCCAGTTGGGACACGGCTGAGATAATTCATCTCAGCCGTGCCTTTTGGTTCGTTTCGAATCCAGTAAGGTGGCACGGCAGAGACAAATTGTCCTAGCCGTGCCTTTCATTTTATCAAAATGGGGAGTTTTGATTTTAAGCTTGGCATGGCTAGGACAAACTGTCCCAGCCGTGCCTCTTTGAATAACTGTCGAATTTGTTTCATTTTTAAACCGATTTTTGCCCCTCTTTCTCATTTCTTCACCTCTCCTCTGTATTTTTCTTCCTCATTCCGGCCTGCTCTCTCCATTTTTGCTTCCACACTCTCTCTCTCTTCAAGAAACAGGTAAATCTCTCTTCTCTCCTCTATTTGTTTTTGGTTTAATTTTGTTGTTTTATTAGAGTTTTGTTGTTTTTTTTTTGTTCTCCTTTGTTGATTCTGAAATTTTATGTTCCCATCCCCATGTTCTTTGTTTTTTTTTCATTGTAATTCTTGGTTATGTGTTGTTTGTGTTTTATTTTTGGTTCGTTTTATGCCTTCTTGGTTGTTTATTTATTGCATAATGCATTCGCCCACCACTTGTTTGATGAAATGCCAAAGAGAGGTAAGTAAATTTTTGTTCTCTTTAATTTTCACAAATTCTTGCTTCTTTTCTTTGAAATTGTGGATGGTTATGAATGTTGGCATGTGCTTGGTTAGTTTCATGCATCCTTGTGTGTATTTTGTTGCCAAAGAGAGATTAAGATAACTTTTCTGCTTAAATTGTCACAATGTCTTGCTTCTTTAACATTATTTGTTGAATCACTTATGATTTTGGCATGTATTCTCTGAGTCTCAAGCATTTAGGTCGGGTTACTTCTTGTTTCTATTGCCAAAACAAATCTGCACACCAACTATTCGACAAATTGCCCAAGAGAAGCAAGAAGAATTTTTCTGCTTTAGTTGCTTGCCCTTGTTTGCCTCACACTCATGCTCAAGACACATTTGCCATGTTTTTATGCTTCACGAATGGTAGAGAAGATTAATATCAGAGTTAGGCAATTGTATGTGCTCGGGCCATGTTTGTTGAGTTTTTGGTTGCCCCTAACTCAATTGCATATGCTTTAATTTGTGCTTTGGTTCTAGTATTCTTATGAGTAGTCCACTTGTGTTTGTTTATGTTTTTTGCTTATGTTTTAGACAGGTTAATTGTTTTATTTTACTATTCAAGTGCTTTGTTTTGTCTTTAAGGCTTATTTGTTGTGTTGTAGGCGAAATGGCACCCAAACGATCTCGTCCCGATGCTGGTGCTTCATCATCTGCCCCTCAAGGATCCTCAAAGGTTAAGGTTCCAGCATGGGGTTCCCTCTGAATTTACGAATTGGTGGGCCATCTTTTGCAAGTAGGAGTATCTAGCCACCCCTTGCCTCAATATGGAAGTTATGGCAAAGTTGGGCTTCAAGAATGAATTAGACAGATTGTTTAATGGTGTAGGCTGGAAAGTCTTCTACGAGCGAAATGAAAAGGTATACCCTCATTTGGTCCGTGATTTTTTTAGCATAGTTAATATCAGAATGGGAGTGGATAGATATGATGATTCGAGCCATGTGAGTTTTTGGCTCGACAGCAGTCCGTATCAGATGACCTTCAATGCATTTTCTGAAGTCTTAGGTTTCGATCAACATGCTCTCTGGAACATTACTCATCTAAACAAATAGAAAATCTGGATGGGAGTTTGTGACCCCGAGGATCCTACATATTTTAACCCTAAGAATACCAAAGCGCATCACCTAAGGGATCATCCATTGAGAATTATGCATCGATATTTAGCCCTGGCCTTCTTTAGCCATCTTGGTAGGCCTAAAAATGTTAATGCCATCGAGGCCACCATTCTTTATGCGATGCATAATGAGATTCGATTGAATGGGGCTTCTTTCATTGCCCAGAAGGTCTTGGATTTGAGCTCATTCCCAAAAAGGGATTCGAAGCTAGCAATGGGAGGGTTTGTAACCACTTTGGCCCGTTTTCTCAACCATTCAAGGTTGGGTGCTGTAGTTGACAAGCCAATGATCATTGATTGAAAAATGCTGCGAAATATGACTGTACTGATTGACGACCCTCACTTTCCAGGACAAGGACATTTGGTGGTTTCGGAGCGAGCTTTATATAGAGCAGCTGTGCACAAGGGAGCCACGGAATTAGAGCGACCTGAAGCTGAAGCATCTTCATTGTCCTCTGAGTAGTACACTGCTCTTAATACCAGACTTGGCAGCATTTCTCAGAGGATGGACTCCAGGTTCACATCCATCATACAGCGGATGGATGACATTGTTACAGCTCTCAGGATGCTGCAATCCCGGTTCGACAACTAGTTCCCGCCTCTACCACCGCCCTCCTCGCCATGATTTCAGGATTTTTCCTCCATTCATCACTCCATTGTTGTTTGTACTCTTTTGGTCTTTTGCTAGGGACAGCAAAAGTTTTAAGTGTGGGGTGAGGGTTTAAGGATGAAGATTGTTTGACTTAGTTTTTCTATATTTGCTTTTGATGTTGTTTCTTTCTAGTTGTGGGATGTTTTTTTTTTAGTTTTTACTGTTGTCTTTTGGCTGTAGTTTGCTAATAGAATTTCTTTCATGTTTTTCATGTTTTTCATAGTTTTTATCTTGGATGATTGATTTTGGTATTAGTTCTTTTCTTTTGTGTTTGATTGTTGCATTACATTATGCATTCCTTTAGTGTCGATTTAGTTTAGTTTCTTAGGTTGTTAATTACTCTTGCAATTAGCCTGAGCTTGTCAGTTAATCTTGTTTTGAATCAATTTGAACTGCTTATTTAGGATGTTTGAGTAGCTAGAGAGTAGTAGTATTGTTTAGGGAAGTTCTTCTTTTGAATTGATCTCGATTAATTATATACCATTCAATTTCTAACTTAATGAGCACTGTAGGCTAAGTTTTATGAAATTAAAACTAGTAAGTAAAAAGCATTCGAGTGAAGAAATTCTGGAATAGTTAGAACCTTCCTCATCACCCTTCGAAACGAATATTCAACTCAGATAAGATTAGGATATGACCCAGGCAGCCTTCTTTGGTAACCAATTTTTAAATGACTTTTGACCTACCCTTAGTAAATTTTACCATTGTTAGCCCATTTGAGCTTAATTGGTATGCTAAAAGCGTACTATTTAATTTTTCTTGATTATACTTATGCTAAACCATGCAGCCTAACATTCCTTTGTATGTCCCACTTTGGAATTGGCCACTCTAGGTTGGGTAATGAAATTTGCATGTTAGGTTTGATAAATTTTTTATTATCAGTTCAGAAGTAAAGGAAAGTTAAAGTTTTTTTAGGGATTATTGAGCTTAAACGTTCTAAATATTTTAGGACAAGGTTGATAAACAATTAGTGTTTTTGGTGCCCTTCTTAGTAAGTGAATGAATATTTCACTATATATATAAAAAAATTCAGTTATTATGCTGCAGAAAATAAGTGTGGGGTACCTAGCATTTATAGGAAGTGTCATTTATCTTGCTTCCTACAATTTTGAGAATCCAACTAATGTCCTGAGATTAGTTTTCCCTTCTTACAATGATAGAGCATGGATTTTGAAGGAGTTATTTTCTTGAGAAAGTTAGGTGGTTTGTATTTCTGGATAGTGTGGCTAATTCTGTTTTGCTAACCTTATCAAATTTTTTTTTGAACCTTTGCCCTATCCCCATTACAACCTTAATGTAAGCCCTGGTGATCCTGTTTTGTTTTGAGTTGTTTAGTGGAGATGACTCTTATGGTTCAGGTGCTAAAGGAGATGCTTATGACTATTCTGATTTGCAAGCGCCAAATTGTTGTAATTCTCTATTTGCTTGATTGCTAGAATTTATTGGTAGTTTTGGTTTTTGAAAGAAAATAAATCTGTTTTAGCCTCGCACACACACACACAAGAAATTGTATGGTATAGATCAGTTTTAGTCTTTTTAATTGAATTCTTCATCTGAGTTTCTTCTACTAAGTGTTGCTAGAATTTCTCTGAATTTGCTTGTTCTTATGTGGAGTTTGAATTTTCAAGATTGTGGATGATTCGTTTGCTCGAGGGCAAGCAAAAAGCTAAGTGTGGGGTAGTTGATAATCTTGTTTTTAGTGTTTATTTTTTGGATAATTTTTTGCATTTTAGTATCTCATCTTGCATGCTTTTAGTGTTTTAATGCTAAAATATTATTTCTTATGTTTATTTTAGTTATTTTGATTAATTTAAAGTTTTTGGGTAATTAATGGTCTTAAATTTCACTTTATGCAGGAAATTTTACTAAGGCACGACTGAGATAAACTGTCCCAGCCATGTCCAATGCAGATGGCAAAACTCACCGTTTCAATAATGGCCATGGTTGAGAAAAAGTGTCCCAGCCATGCCCAATCTAGGAGTCTTTTCTATGGTTTCGTGCTCAGAGTGTTTAGGAGAGTAGAAAACGCAGTTTTTCATATTTTGTGGGTTTTTCATACTTAGTTCTTTAGTTTTACTTGTAAAAATCTCTCTTTTAGTTTAGTTTTACTTCAAGAACACAAAGATAGTCATAGTTTTAGCTTCAAGTTGTGAAGATTTCAACTTACAATCAAGGTGTTGTTTGGAGAAGAAAAGGAGGAGCTTCATCAACTTCAAATCTTCAGCTTCAAATGGGTTATATAGTTTTCACTCTTACTTTGTTCATTTTTTTACATTATGGATAGTGTGTAGTTATTTTTGTTGCTTAGGAAAACTTTGAATCCCCTACTCACAATGTGAATATTGAGCATGTTTTGATTTTTACATAAATGCATGGTTCATTTCACTGTTACTTATTTATATTTCATGGATTTTTCAATCTATTGAGTTAATTTCCATACATGGATGAATGATGTTCATCATATATCTTTCGATGTGTATTGAGTCTAGTGGATTGAAGTCTATGAATAATCTTGCTCAGTTTTTCTTTCATGATTGCTGTTTTATTTAGACAGCTCTGAAATGGGATTCTAAATGTGCAGTAATTATGATTTTAGGACCAGAGTGTGGAGTGAAATGGATGAGTATTTGGGTTGTTTGTCTTCGAAATGGGAAGGCAACCTAAACTTAGGATGTTAGACCCGTGCATAGGCTAGTTGTTGGGTTGGCTCCGGAATGGGAAGCTTAGCAACTAGGATAGCTGGCTCCGAAATGGGAAGCTTGGGTTAAAAGGGTTATCCCGAATTCATTCATGTATTCTTTAAGATAAAATTAATTTACAGTGGGTATGGGGTGGATGAGTGTACTTAAGCAACGCTTTAATATCTATATATTTTCATACTTGTTAATTTTTCTGAATTAAATACATACTCAATTCTCTGTCATTAGAATTAATTTCCCTTCATTGCATATTTTAGTTTTTAAAGTTTGCACCATAGAAATTAACAACTCATACTAACTAAATTGGGAATTCTTTAGCATACAAATTAATTTCAATAATTTTCACACACATTTTCCTTGGGTTCGATAATTGTGGGTCTTAACTATAGCCCACTTTATTACTTGTCGATCTAGTGCACTTGCTAGGGTCGCAACACCGCTCACCTGCTCCAATTGCCGAATACCACGCCCTAAGGTACTTGAGTATCCCTCCAAATAACTCCTATAAATAGCCAAAAACACGATGGCTCCAAGTATTGAATATCTGAGACTCTCTCTCTCTAAGCACTCTTTCTCTAAAAGCTACTAGCTTAAGCTTCGGAGTGCTAACGTTCGGTTCCGACCGGACACTCCATTTTACAGGTTTCACCATCTGACCGGATCCTCAACTGCCTACTCTCCTTCTTATAGATAAAGCCAAATTTTTCTTTATCATTTGGTGTTTTCATTGAGAGCCATGGCAAATTCAAGATCCAATGAGCACACAACTCTTAAAAAATATCATTACAACAACCAGGACAGATCTAAACCCTCAAGGGTAAGAGAGAGACCTTTTAAATCTTCAGTCAGGGGTAATTCCTCCCCAAGTGTCGACGATATAGTTGTCAGACAGCCGGAGGACGTCCCTATTACTATCAGAGATATGCATGTCATTCTTAGTGACCTTGCTAAAAGCATGGTCCAAACTCTGGGAGGGAATAACAAGCCTAGAGCTTCTGAAGACGGTCATAAAATGGTCTTCGTAACTGAAGACATCGGAAGAATAAAAAATAGGGAAACTTCCATAGAGAAGCCGCGAACTCGTGATCTCGCCATGTAGGGAGAAAGAGTCCTAAGGAGGGACGATAAGGGCAAGCAGATAAGGTCATTAAGCAGATATGCTCCTTGCATCCCCAATAGACCATTCACCCTACCAGCTGGTGATGATCCATCCCTTATGCATACACCTAATCACAGCTGCTCCTGTTGCTCTTGCAGACCTGAAAGGGAGATCGCTTCCACAATTGGTGGACGAAGGGAAAATAAATGGTTTGCTTAAAAGCTCCAGCAATTCGGGTTGATGAAACCTAGGAAAGGTGTATTTAAGGGGAATACTAGCAACAACACTGCCTCCCCTTTCTGTAGGGAAATTATAGAGTCTGAGTTGCCTCCCAGATGGAAAGATGTGGCGATGGATAAATATATAGGTAAAACTGACCCTGCCATTCACCTTGCAGAATTTTTGACTAAAGTACAGGTCTACACCTTCGATGAAAGGATTGCCTATAGAGTTTTTCCAACCATCTTAGGAGAGGACGCTTTGAAATGGTTTCTCGAACTCCCTCATGCATCAATCGCCTTCTTTAGACAACTCAAAGAGTTGTTCATGATGCGATTCCATTTGCAAACACGTGCATCAAATTCGGTCAATGGCCTGTGCAGTCTTAACCAAAAAATTGATGAAAGTTTCAGAGACTACATCGTCCGCTTCCAAGCTGCAATGTCGGAAGTAGGGGATTTAAGTATAGAATTGGCATCAAATGCTATGGCGAAAGGCATTACGGATCATCCATTTTCTGAATCAATGACAACAAGGCCACCAATCAGTTTCTCCGACCTAATAGATAAGGTCAGGCGACGCATCCAGTTAGATGATGCTCTCAGATCCAACAGAATCGGGAAGACTAATGTAATGGACAGACTACAATATCCAGACGGTTGGCCATTCAACAGAACACACACATTCGATCGAGCAAAAGGGAAGCTTAACCAGTCGGTCTTCTCAAGGATTACAAAAAGGGAAAAGGAAGACGAATGGAGTAGACCTGAATGCCGTAATAATTGGTCGATTGGAACCTCCACACCTCTTAATGTCGGTTCCTCCCAAGTGTCAATGGGCACCAAGAGAAAATACGGGAAAGCTAACCGACCCAAAATGTCCAAACAAGAGGAGAAACAATGGAAATCACGACAAAAGTCGTAAATTATATAACGGTATCGGACGCTTGAACCAACGAATGTGAAAGCTCCTGTAAGTGGTCCAACGATGGGAAAAGAGGTGACTGGTTCAAATAAAAACTACCATCATAAAAACCAGACTAATACAGACAAACTGAAGAGATAAGCAAATAACGATAAAATCAGATGCAATTGTTATAATTTGAGTTCCTAAAAATGCATTGTGCTGAATTTAAATGCTCTTTCAATTCCCTATAATAAGCGTTGGACTGCCAGTCCATCTTAATATTACTTATTTTACTATTAAAGATCTATTTTTGAGTTCTTAAAGAGATAGCAATAAAAAGGCTACAACATACGAGAAACTGTTGAAAATTCCAACACCATGATGTGTGCAAAATAAGCATCTCCACAAAGTAAAAAATAACTTAAAAGCAGGTACGTGTCCAAAACTCATGAATTTAATATCTGTCATTTAAACAGACTTATAAACTCTTCAGCAAATCAGTTTTTGGATCATTTTACCGTCGAAAGTTTGAGATGAGGGCCCCCAAAGATTGTAAACCTCTCCCCGATCGATTGCTATTTTTTGGATTTCGGATCGGATCATTTTGCCTTCTATTTTTCAATCGCCTCAGAGCAGATCGAAAAAAATTTCCCTATCATTAGGAGAATGGGATGAAGGCCCTGACACCTATAAACCTCCCCCCGAATAGTCAGAATAATCCCCATCACTCCAGCACAAATCGGTTTTTTAGAAATTCAATCGAAGTAATCACTCT
Source organism: Excoecaria agallocha (assembly GCA_037975025.1). Taxonomy (NCBI): domain Eukaryota; kingdom Viridiplantae; phylum Streptophyta; class Magnoliopsida; order Malpighiales; family Euphorbiaceae; genus Excoecaria; species Excoecaria agallocha. The sequence goes on along the minus strand of CM075806.1, from coordinate 10,189,173 downwards.
TGGTTGAAAAAAAATACCTATCAGAAATCATTCTAAAACTTCAAAATTCCATCTAAATGCTTGAATAGCACAGCTCTGTCTTTAGGCTCGATGTCCATCCCGAGCACGAAATGCAAAAGCTTTTCTTTATCATAAGTTTGTCTACTAGGTTCGATATTATTCCTGAACTAAAAATGCAAGATGCCTCCATTCGATCTCTATTAGCTTGTTCGCTAGGTTCGACGTCTACCCCGAACCCAAAATGTGAAATCTACAATTATGCTCGGCTTCGCCATCTTAATGCCGGTCGAATGACAGAGGTATCCTGATCAAGATTACTCAAATGGGTAACTTCCTACAAGCGGATAACTCTCTTGAACTTTTAGGGTCAACACTCCTTGCTTGGCACAACTTATCTGCTAGGCTTAATATAGCCAAAAAAGCAAAAGTTGAAGTCCATTCATCAGCAGGGTAAATACCTTCGCTAGGCTTGATGTTTATCTTGAGCTCGATATGCGAAGTGCATCCCCACCCATTTAATCTCCATCAATTAATTCGCTAGATTCAACGTCTATCCTGAATTCAAGATGCAAAATTCGACAACTGAGTTAATTAACTCTCTCGAACAATATCTGATTAGAACAAGGTTAAAGATTGAAAAGTCATCTACTGCACCTGATGCGATATATCTAAGTCGCAATTCTTGACTAAAAAGTCTATCTTTTACATTTGATCGTATTAAGCGATTATCGATTAAGTAGAGTTGCGTACTGCAATGCTTGAAAAGCATATTGAAGTTCAGAGAGTATTTTTCTTAGCCGATTTTATACATTCTCCATAGGTGATTTACACATTTCTCCTCAGTCGATTTAATATTTCCTTCTTGATTGATTTTATGATGAATACTGCTTAAAATAAGAACTGAAATGTAAAGACGCAACTGAGAAGAAGATCAAATATTATATATGAATAATTCTTACAAAGCGGGAACAAAATCATTACAATGAAAAACTATGCTTCTATGTCTACTATGTCTACACTCGAAGAAGGCCCCGCAATAGTTTTAGTAGGAGGTTTGAGAGATCCCGCTGTTTTCCCAGAAGCATTCTTTGACAACAAGAAAGTTGCAGCCTCAGATCTGATCTCCGCACCAGCATTTGGTTGAGATGATGCAGGGTCTTGAGGGACTTTATGATCGTCATCACTAGATGGAGGATCAGGTAAAATACTCGGGTCATCCATCCAGCTGAGATCAGCCTCGAAAAAACACCTGTCGGCCTCATAAATTAGTCGAGTCAGCAACTTTACCTGGGCCTCTCCTAGTTGATCCAAGATATCTTCATTTTGGGAAGAAAGTTTTTCCTCAAGCTTCCTTCTCTGCGCCATCTCTTTTTCCAGGGTAGCTTACAATGAATCCCGCTCCCCACGTAGAAGATCACGCTCGAATTCGGCCTTTAAGTATTCAGCAGATAGACGAGTGCACTCGCCCCTCAGCTTGGTCACCTCTTTTTTGAACTTTTGCCCTAAGGCGCTCTCAGCTGTCAAATGGGCTACATCCCCTTTAAAGTAGTCGACCTCTTTTTGTCGAGCTTTCAGATCTTGACAAAGACGAGCAGACTTTTTTTTTCAGATTTTCAACTTTTGATTGGGCAAGCAGAGACTCCTTTCTCGCTGAATTATATTTGACCTCTGCTTCCCTTCTAACCCGATTGGCATCCTCCCATCGCCCTCGACAAAAGCTGGCCATGCCATGTAGGTGCAAACCTCTTCTTATTAACTAGAATAAAAAAGGGGGAGGGAAGATGAAGAAGAAGAAGAAAGTTAAAAAAAAAGAGGGAAATGGCGGATAAAAGAAAGAGCCAGGAAAGATCATTTAGAATGAAAATTTTGAAAAAGTACCTTCAGGCTTTGCTGTTGGAAAAGGCTACACTCCCGGGAAATCGTGCTAGGATCTCCCATCACTTTAAAATCGTTCTTTTGGAGAATGCCCCGACACAAAAAGTTTATACCACTTTATTGTCGGTAGACCAGCCATTGCCAAATTTACTTTTCAAAACTTCCCCAACGATGTGGCATGCCTTTCAGAAAGTCTTGCACGGCGCTCTGAACGAATTAATCCTGGATAGGCTTTTTGCCCCTCGCGACAACCCTAGCATCTGCAGTAGCTACCAGCTTGGCGGCCTTTCTCCTGGTTGTCTGCTCGATCGTTCTTTGTGTAACTTCATCTATTTAGGGCACGTGGGTCCTAACCGATCCCCTCTGAGATGGATCTGGTCGTTCTTCCTTCGAATCATTCTCATCCCTCAAAACAAAATGACGAAGGGGGCGCTAACCCTTTGACAAGGGCTACACAGTAGTTGATGATGGAAGGGTCTGAGAGGGATAGAAAATCGAGGCACTGGCAGAGGGAGTGGAAGTTTGAACTTTCACATAAGGCACACGCTTCCTTTTCTTCGACCTCCTCTCCTCTCTGGCAGAGCGCTCTACCTCAATCTTTGCCTTAGCTCGGTCAGCTAATTGCTTAGCAACATTGTCTCCCTTAGCCATCACGATTGTAGCTACATCATAAAAATAAAAGATAAGTACTCTCTCTAGCTGATGTATGTTTCATAAGCATGCAATGCATGATGTTCAATATGCACTTAATTATAATGCTCATTATTTGCATCGATGTCAACATCAGAGTCTGAAGACTCGATCAAATTACTGAGGAGATAGTTAGAATTATAGGGTTTTTCGCATCTTCGACATCACTTTCGTATAAAGACTGATCGAACGTTTGGTCTTTTGGAGCAGTAGCTACATCCGATCAGATTATATACGTTGAAAGTCCTCTGGCCACCCCTGCCAAAAAGAATCTTTCTTTGAAGCCCTACATGGAAGACAACATAATGAACATCTTCCTTTACGGTCGAATCTTGAGGCAAAGCATTAATCTTCATCCGTTCAGAAGACCAAGGATAATTCTATGTCATTTAGGAATTACAATTTTGAAGGCATTAAAAGGAAGCCTCGACCCCGCATCCAAGCTCCACAAATGGCAAATAAATCACTCATTGTTTTCACGACCAAGAGGTCCCTAGGTCATCACCATTGACTTAGGGCAGGCCGTCACAGGGATCTCTGTTGGGAAATCATATAGTGGAAAAATCTTAGCCACTCCCTCTTATGTGAATTTCGAGTGAGCTACGATCTCATGACATTTGTAAGCTTCAAGAAAGCCCCTGTTTATGGACTGATTGTTGCTCGAAATAATCTTTCACGAAAAGGGAAGAGTAATGATGATGTTATGAAAAAATGAAGAAAAAGGCAGGAGTTGTTCACTTGCTTGAGCAATATAATAGCCTTAGGAGAAACACTAAAATCTTTGGATCTTTGGAGTATGAAGCCCAAAAAATTTTTGTATAGGAAAGTTAAAAACAAACTTCACAAAGAAAATTTGACAGAGTTCTGCTAATAATTGACAAAAATGATGAAGAAGTCGCCCTAAAAATTACCTATTTATAGGCTTAAAAACTTTTGGAACTCTCCAACCGCCTCTATACTGGATAATCGTCATATGTCTCCATAATTATGATGATTACAGGAAACAAGGCATCGCCTTTGGCATATGCATCAGCAATAAATGAATAACGGCTGAATGAACAGGTGCGACTTATCAAATTCAAGCTAATTCAAAAAAAACCGCCAAAAATTAAAAACTTACCCGATCGGACCCTTTGGAGGGGGGACAAGTGATAACTATGGAAAAAATATCTCCAAGGCCCAATCAAGTCGGCCCAATAATGCTTGACAAGGCCCAAAACCCATCAACTAAAAGACAAAGCGTGAGCTGAAAGACAAGACAGGAAGGCGTAATGTCCGATTGGACTGATAGAACAATACGTCCTGTCAGCCCACTGACACAAGCCAGTGCCCATACTCTCCACCTGCTCCATGTTACATCGTCGTTCACCAACTCCAATTGCCAAATACCATGCCCCAAGGTACTTGAGTATCCCTCTAAATAACTCCTATAAATAGTCAAAAACACGATGGCTCCAGGTATTGAATATCTGGGACTTTCTCTCTCTAAGCACTCTTTCTTTAAAAGCTACTAACTTAAGTTTCGGAGTGCTAATGCTCAGGTTTGACGGGGTACTCCATTTTGTAGGTTTCACCATCCAACCGGATCCTCAACTGCCTACTCTCCTTCTTACCGATAAAGCCAAAATTTACTTAATCAATTATGATTATTTTAAATTAATTATTTTGCATGCTCTTTTAAATTATTGACAGCTCAATAATTTTGTAGTGTATAAATCTAATTTAATTGGTTGGAAAATATGAAATGCTTGGAAAAAATGTGTTGATAAATTTGCAAATTTTTAAGTGCGCTATATGTATATATTAAAAAATTGTCTTTGCAAGCTAAATACGTGAAATTTATATTCAAATTTTAAATTAAATATATAAATATATATTTAAAATTTTCTCATATCTATCAATTGTTAAGTGTATTATAAATATATTAGAAAAAATAATATGATAAATATTGATTTTGTAAAATTTTATGATTAATTTTAATATAATATAAGTAAATGAAAAAAGTTATTTAAATATAATATTTGTTATATTAGAAATATATTAGAAAAAAAATAATATGATAAATATTAATTTTATAATTAATTTCAATATACTATATGCAAATTATTTAAATATAATATTTATTTTTATTAATTTGATATGATAGATATTGCACAGATATTTAGCTCCAACAGCGATGATGAGTGATATTGCTAAACAAATTGTTAATAAAAAATTGGATGACTTGTACAATTGGAGAATTAATAATGGCATAACCATTTTCGAGCATATTATCACAATAAATAAAAAATTACAAGAAATTATTATGAGAAGATATCTGATGACTGAAGCAAAAATGGTGAAACCTCTTTACATGATACTACCTAAAAGTTATTTGAAGGTTGCAATGAAAATTTGGAATAGTGAGCAAGGAACAAAATATGAGCAATTAGTTATGATATTTGTGAGAGATGTAATAAACATTAGTGATGAATATTATTTAAAAATTAAAGATACAATATCTGTTGATCAAAAAATATATTGTAAGTGATACAATTAAAATATATGACCTAAATATTTTGTTCATTAGATCATAATATATGGCCTAAATTTATGTAATTTTTTGCAGTTAAATTTCATATAAGATTTTTTTATCTGTTAGTATGTTAAAATATTCGACTAAATTTTTTCATAATTAAAATTTATTATTTACAATATTTATAATTTGACAATTAAAAATGTAAAATCATAATTTTCATTTGACAATATAATTTTTATTTATAATAATAACACCATTTATTAAGAACATAAAATCAATGTATAATCGCCATAAATATTTTTTTGATTTTATTATGTAGCTAAATACACGTTTCAACATAGATCCTTATCATTTAAAACCTGCACAAATCAACCTAGGTCCTATTAATAGGGAGTTATTAACAATACAGGAGAAACATCGATCTGATGTGATATGAAATAATTCAATAATTTTTTAACTATATATAATTTTATATGTTTTAGATTATTAACACACTTTTTATTTATTTATTTTGCATGACCTGTTTAAATTGATCTAAAAGGTTGAAAGATATATTTTGAGAATAAGGAGGAGTAGTGTGGATGAGCACTATAAAGAAATTGATCCAAGAATTATACCATGTATTAAAGCATCCGATTTATTAGGAATTATAAGAATTGGAGTGATAAATATCGACTAAAATTTAATTACATCACTTGTTGAAAGGTAGAGATCAAAACCCATATATTTCATCTCACATGTGGTGAAACTACAATAACACTTCAATATGTAGAGATCTGATAAGGTTACTGATTGAAGATGAACTTGTGATCGAAAGAAATATCTTGATTGGATGGCAATATGTTATAATTTACGCGGAGCAGTTCCTCCATTCACAAATGTGTGTGATGGTAAAATTAAGATGACGTGGTTAAATTTGATATTTGGTCATATTTTCAATAACACAACACTTGAGTTATTACGCCGACATGCTCGTGCATGGTTATTGAGATATCTAGGTGGGCTGTTATTTTTTTCACAATCATTTAGTACGATCCATCTGATGTTCTTACCACTTTTAAAGGATTTGGAAATAGTTAGACAATATAGTTGAGGGTCAGCTTGTCTAACCTATTTGTATAGAGAATTATATGGGATAACACATTCTGATGCTAAAAGAGTTACAAGATATTTACAACTCTTAAAAATGTGAGCGTATGAAAGACTTTCCCAATTTAGGCCAGTACATTTACAGCCATATTTTTTAAACAGCATAATGCTATACAAATTCAATTATCATTATAATATTCATATAAATTAATTTTATTATATCATCTTATTTTAAAAATGTGATCTGATAATTAAGGATAATGTTTATTTAGGTAAATCGAACCTATGGATATGAATATCATAGAAAAGAGGGATATGGACATACATAAAAATATTAGATACTCAACACATTAATGAGGTTCTTAGTTAAATTCAATTCATTAAAATTTTGCCTTATTTTATTATCTTCATTTTTATATTTTTATTATATTTCGCAATACAGTTTGAATAGGAGCTTTACAACAATGTAATCCAATTTCTCCCCAAATATTGTACAAGTGGACAACAAAGCTGGATGGCTATTTTTCCACTCTTATATTTCTACATCATTGAGTGGCATCATCCTTATAGGGTCATGTGCCACTTTGGTTTTGATCAGCAAATTCAATCTCAACCCTTTATATAAGACAATCTAAATACGATAGATCTATGGGACCTAAACCATATGAATTGGGTTGCTAAATTTGTTGTATTTATAAATACATGGAACATCCATCATACACATGTTGTCATAGGACAACAACCAAGGCATTTATTGCATAATCGATTTGAATATATGCAATGATACATGCAACAAACTAGGCATTGGATAACACTAATTGGTGCATCACGTTCTACGACAATAAGTAGTTCACACCATGTTTATTTTGGCACGATAATAATAATAAATTACTATAGCCAAATATGTGTATTGTTTGGGAAATATTACTAAATTTTTTTATTTCAAGCTAATGGTGTAGAAAGAATGTACCATGAATCGGGAGAATCTTTGAGCAATAGCAAGATAATGGAAAAGCATCCTATCTGTAGTAGGTTTTGAGGAGCGAATCGCAACTAAGCATCCACATCAATCGTGTCTAAATCATTTTAATGTTGCACCCATAGAACAACAATTTGTCGACTTCTGTACTAGAAGACAGAGAAGTGAAATGATTGAAATGAGATCAAACGTCGATCAAATATTTTATGATCCAAATGTGATGCAAATTCCACCACCAATGTCATAGCCTTTTTATCAAACGGATGTACCACATGAACAATTTGGGACTCAATTTGGTTGCCAAAATTTTTCAACATTTGAATTTAGGGAGACGAGTTACACACAGGGTGAAATTGGTGGATCGAGCAACAAACAACTAGGGATACCAATATCAGTTTCGATTGAACAAACACCTACTGCATACACTATTCTTGCATTTAATACTAAATGTACATCAACATAAGGTGGATTTGAAAATGACTTCATTCAACAATTATTTGGAACACCGAAGGAATAAAATCCTTAAGTAAGTTATAGAGGACAAATATTTAGTGATTACTATAATGATGTTATAGGTGGCAATGTACATTTGAGAGACGCACAAGAGGGTGATGCATCACATGGTAATCAACAACTACGTTATTTTGCTAGAAATAGAAGGCCTACCAGATGTGGTGTGGGATCACATTTTATTAATTAAATATGATATCAAATTTATGACATGTGTATGTATATCTTTATTTATTATTTAAAAATTAAATCGAGCATATAATTTTAATAAGTTATTCATTGAATCTCAAAAAATATAATCATACATACCAATAATGTGAATTTAACAAAATATGCAATAATAGGCCAAAAATAAATAACAAAAATACTAACATATACATATTTATATAATTTTTAATTTATAAGACAAATATGAAATGTCAAGTAATAACAAATGAATCGAAATATTATATAGATGACACAAGTTATACAAACTACTAATTTTCGAGGTATTCGGTCAAATTTGAAGGTCCCGCCAAGTTTGAACAAGTCTTTTTATTATGGCCCTTATTCCGGTATACCGTACAATGATTAAGCCTATTGCGTTCTCTACTGTCCATTTCATTTCGATATTAAGATGTTCTCAATCAACCATTTTTTCTTATAAGCTCTGGATTAGGCACAAGAATTGGTCCAACATATGGAGGTCAGTAATCACGATGTCCAAATGGTTGAAAAAAGGAATTATAACAGCTCAATGCCTCCAAGAGTTTGTAACACTTGTCGACATGTGTCCACATGTCAACACAAAGATGCATATATGCCACTATAGTGTGTGAACGTGGCATTTTAGTACCTTATAATTTTTCGCGTTCACATTGATGACAATCCAAATTAACAACCTGTGTGTTATTACCTTTTTTCTTGCTTTTTTTATTTTTAGTCCTTATTGTAAACAGTCCTGAACACCGATCAAAGCTCTCAACTCTGTGCCCATATGCTTTCTAAGCATGCTTTTCCATTTCGTTCATAAAATTTTGAGTGTATGTATTACCATTTGTTATTTAAGCTTGATACATACACCTTCTATCATAAAAAAATTTGACAAGCCTGGCAAATATATGCTCAATGACAAAACAAACCGGCATCATCCTAACTCCCTTTAAAGCATTGTTTACACTCTCAACAATGTTGGTTGTAGCATGCCCATACTTATGACTATTATCATGAGATAAAATTCACTTGTCCAAAGAGTTTTATATGGCCCAATTGTAAGAGTCGATATCAAGTTCTTTTATCTCGTCCATTCATTTTGTAAACTTTCGTGGTTGGAAATTATTACCTACCAACAAGGTTCATGCATATTAATAAATTTAAACCATTCAACATATCATTAAGTATTATAACAATAATAAATTATAGTTGAAAAGATACCTGCCATATATAACGTGTCTTTAACTTTTGAATTTCTATGGGTAGTGTTATAGTTGCTTACAAAGTGACGTAGACAATATCTATGGTAAGCTAAAGGCTCATTCCAGTCATTGCTATCATCACAAAATAATGTCATAATACTCGCATGTCTATTAGATATAATAGTTATACCCAATTGCTTAGTGGCATACTGCCTAATGCATATCATGAACCAACCCCAACTAGATTTGTTCTCACTTTCAACAATAGGAAATGCTACTAGGTATAAGAAATTATTACCATCAACAGCACTTACAATTAACAATGTTTGATGAAACTTTCTCGTCATAAACGTACCATCAATAAGCAAAACAGGCTTGCAGTGAGGTAGACCATCTATGCATGGCTTGAATACCCAAAATAACCTTTTGAATTACTTGCAGTTGGCTTTAATACTATCTGTAACAACAAATTTAAAGACAGTTCCAAGATTGTATGTCTCCATAGCTTTCAAGTATCTTGGCAACTTTCTATATAAAGCCTCATGATTACCGGATATTTCCTTTAATGCCGTAGTTTTTGGATACCACGCCTTACTATAGGTTACCTTATAATTGAAACGATTTCTGATATTAACAATTATAACGCTAACTCCTCAGGAGCAGCACTAACCATTTCTAATATCAATCATAAATCATTTGGAAATCTAATTGTCTATGCTATTGGGATACCAGTGATGCATTACAATTATGAGGTTCCTTATATACATTGATGATCTAATAAGGTAAGATCTTTTTCTTCATATCTTTTTAACCTCTATGGACAACCTGTATTGACATACGTGCAGAACATTGCCCAATATGATGACTTTGACTCAACAACTTTAAATGAAATATTATTCTAAATTGAAAATTTTCCTTCACATAACTCAGAAACACCATCCTATCTTAGCATTGGCAAATCATTATACATATTAATCTCAGTTTCAGCAAAATTAATAGATGTGTGGTGCATAAATGCAAAGTGAAATTGTGAAATATTGGATTGAGCACCAGGTGGATCTCTAATCTCATTCATATGCAAATTTTGAAGGCTTTCTATCACACGGATTGGACTACATTGAACAAAGTGATCATCCCTTTCATAGCAATTTTTGTTTCAGCATCATTCAAGTCTATCTCTTCACAATCATCATCATTTTGGTCACAATTTGGAAAAATATACTCATTATTTGCAACATTACCTTCATTTCTATATGTTTAATCAACGATAACATCTCCACCTTCAAAAGAAGAACAAGAGGCAAAATTCATTTGATTTGGACCCCTAAACTCTTTAATAGGACTTGCATCAATTGTTTCCATTTCATCAGCACTTTCACATTGTGTTGGAGCCTCAAACTGTGTACCAAAATCGAACTGAGTGACTTTTGTATAATCACCAAATGCATTTCTTTCTTCCATAGTTATAAACTCTCTTTCTTTAGCATTAGCCATTTGATTAATACTGTTCAATGCATTTTCAACATCTCCAATTATAATTTTTTCAGTTATAACAATTAGCGTCACAATGGTGTATCCAAAAAATGTATCAAAATTTTTATAAATTTGATCAATATTATCGTTATCAATTACATCCATACATGCCTAGCAAATTGACCCCTGTTTGTTTATTGAACACTTATATACCACCCTACTAACCCACTCATCCGTAGGTAAAGACAATTTAACTAATATCTTATGAACCAGTTCTGCAAATATCGATTTTCTCTTAATTTTCAATCTTCTTGATCTTGCTGATGGGTTTAAAGTGTCACAGTGACAATCACCTATACCGACCCTAATTGTCCTCCAGTGTGAATGATAAAAGTAATTAGAATCGACATTTTTTTCTACATTATATGTAGATATATTGTAATTTAAACACCAATCTACTATTTTTTTTCATAAACATAACATTCTAAAAAAATTATTAAAATAATATATAAATTCCTTAAAATTTTGGTAGATCTACTTCAAAATTAAAATTAAAATTTTATCTTTTTGTGTAATTAATTTTTTTTTACATCTTCTCATTATATATCTAATTTTTGTACATATACAAATATTTTACACTAATTATTTCATAAATCATTTAACAATTATTTTTAATAAACTTATAAACTCGTGCAAATCAAATTCCTAAATATCAATTTCACAAACAATACATTTGAACACAAATTTTTTAACTTAATTAAAACATGCATATAATTATTTATTTTTAATAATTAATTATTTTTAGCAAATAATCTTTTCATATCAATTAAACATACTATATAATATAAATAAATTAAGCAATAAAATAGATCCAACATCATGAAAATTAATAATTTTAAAATATAAACTAAAGTTATTTATCTAAATTAAAAAAATTACCCATACCCTTATTGTAATTAAATATATCTCAAAACATCACACTTACAAATAAAATATAAAAATAATGTTAATGATAATATAATTTTTTTCTTAACATAATAAAATTATACTATACAATACTCAAATGAAATTACCTTTTATGAGTATATTACAAATGAGAGATTTAGTAGATGAGAGAAAATTTTTGAAAATGAGAATTAGAAAATTGAGAGAAAGGGTTTGAAAGAGAAAATGAAGGAATGAGTTTAGAAATGGGAAGGAAAAATTTCGAAGCTTAGCAATATAAGAGCGGTCAACGAGGGTTCAACTAGTGTTAGAAACCAACAACCAAGAGTGCCGGTTTCTATCAATCCAAGAGGCCTATAGTGTTAAATAATGGCACTCAAATACACTGGTTTCTAGCAGGAGATAGGGCCCACCAGTCAAATACAGCCAACAAGTTAGATAACGGCAACAAATTGTGCCAATTTTCAGCACATCTATTTTCTAATTAAGTTTACTGTAGTCTTTGATTTTTAATTTTTTTTAAATAAACCCCATTGTCAAAAAAATTCCTTGGTTTTATGGGAATTATAGTTTATGTTTTGAAGTGTTTGTATTTACATGTAGGCTTGTCCCAATGTAATCCTTAGCACCATTATGTTATAGCTCTTTCACAAATCATTATTTTCCATTCCCTCTGTTAATTTTGGGACTTAGATGTGATAAAAAAAATTAAGGATCTGATAGAAAAAATAGTGAAATTCTTGAGACCTAGTGAGGAGTTTTGTGCCAATTCATTTGCATACAAATTAAAAACAATATCCATTAAAAAAATAAAAATAAAATTTTTATAATTAATTATAAGAATTAGATATATTCAATATGAAACTAATAACAGAATGTTAATTATACACATATAATAATAATAATAATAATAATAATAATAATAATAATAATAATTTTAATGTTTATTTACTAAAAGTATGTATTTTAATAATATTTTAGAAAATTATATATTATAATATTTATAAATTACATAAATGTTGAAAAATATAAGTATAAAATTTAAAATAATATATATATATATATCGATTTTAGATCGGTTCGGTTAACCACTGATTTTTAAAAGTAAAAATCGTAAACCTAAATTTTTAGTTTAATTAATTTAAAAATTAATTCGATTTTGGATCGATTTTTCGGCTAAACGAAATTTTGGTTCTTTTGCTAACCCCTAATAATTAGAAAGGGTAATGGGTAGCAAAGAAAGTAATAGAAGACGACATGACGGCATCAAGGGCCAGATATAGGAAACTATAAAACCTTTAAATAAAAATTAGACTTGCCTATGTGTGTTTTAAAAAATCAATGCAGTGATCACTTTATTAGTAGAAAATTAGAAATAACCAATATTCACACTTATTTTTTGAAATAAAATTTTAAACTTGACTTGTCTCTAACAAAATAAGTCTAACATCTATAAACTTTCAAATATCAATAGTTAGGAAAAAATAAATATAAACTGAAATATATCATGATGTTCATAAAAATATATTGGATGGACTATGATAAAACTTAAATCTAATTTATATTATATATTTTATAAAATGATGTATATAGTTCAATTCTTTTTTTTTCTTTTAGATAAAATCTAGTCACGTCTAACACATTTTTTAATATCACAAGAAACATATTAAAAGATTAATGACTCCATGCAAATTAATGAATTAAAAAGATTCCAAATTAGTTCACCAAAAAGTTTATTGGTCGAACAAAGAATATGATGACTTTGACGAAATCTTCATGTAACACTCCAAACCCTCGTTACCCGAATAATACTGTCAGTCAACCCAATTCTAGAGACGATCCAATAAAATAAATAAGTATTAATAATTATTAAAAAAATGAACGAAAGGAAAGTTGATATTTTAAATTATACCAGGATTTGGGGGTTCAAATAGTAGAATAGAATAGTTCGAGGGCCAAATTGTATTTAAGGGGTTAAATTGAATTTTTCCACTCTCACCCAAAACTACTTCGTTTTGGGAGAGTGGAATTAAACTTTGGCTGCCCATTTTTTTTCGGAAGGCATGATTCCCCTTTCTCCACTGCCCCCTTCTTCCTCCTTTTTCTTTTTCTTCTTCTTCCTCCCTCTCTTCAGTCACGTCATCGCTGGTGCACCACCCACCGTTGCCCTCCACCTGTAATAATCCCTCCGACCTCCTCTTCTTCCTTTCCATCGCGCAATAGCAACAACTTGCCTTTTCCTCCTCCTTTGCTTCGGTTCTTCATAAATTCCACCCTTTGCTGCCCTTTTTTCTTCATTATTTAAGAGGTAAACTTCATTATTCCCTTTTTATTTGATAAATTATGATAGAAATCGAAGGAAAAGGGGGAAAAATTAAGCCTAGGGATTTCAAGATTTGGAAAAAAAATTTGGGGGTTTAGTTATTGTTTGAGTTAATTAAGAATTATAGTAAATAGCTGACTAAGATTGCCTTAAGTTATGTGTTTGTACATTTTTGTTGAAATAATTATGTTAAATTTTATGAAATTGTGAAAAAAGAGAAGGTGAGATGATGATGAAGGAGAAGGAAGTACAAAAAATGATGATGAATTGAAGCATTGGAAAGTCTAGTTGAAGAATTGACATAAAAAAAAATTACCATGTGCTGAAACAAATTTATTTTTCTCTAAAATTATATATTATGTAAGTTGAAATTTTTAAGCATAAGTTAGGATTTTGTACAATTGATATTAAAAGTATTTAATTGGATACTAATTAAGGTTGTACATGTAATTAATTTCAATTTTAAACTCATAATTTGAATTTATCATAAATGACACACATTATGTTTAAATTTGTGAATTTGATATGTATATTATAAAGAATAAATGATGAGATAAAAATTAATTTTGCATGTTATATGAACATGATTTGGATATTTTAGTGGAAGAAAAATAGAAAGGAATTTTTCATAAGGTGACCGAATTTTGTGTGGTAATGAATTCTTGATTTAAGTGCTAATTCATGTTTTAATTGTTACATTTAATGATTACATACCATGAAATTCAGTTTTAATCACGAGAAGTGAATTTTACTATTTTGCTATTTGAGCTAAAATTTGTAGAATATGGAATAATTATTGTAAAGTCTGAAAAATGATTACAAATGATCCTAAGTCTAGAATTGATGAGGATTAAGAAAAATAATGCCAGCTAAATTCTATTTATAAAGCAAAGAATGAAAATGATTTTTGATATGTGTATTTAAGAAATATTATGAGATTATGTTTTCAAAATAAAATATGAAAATTAATTATATTGTCTTTAGCAAAATTAGATAGGAATTAAGATTAATGAGATAAGGTCGGTATGTCAATTAAGAAAGTTCAATAGTACTGCGTCATTATATATAAAACCGAAATGAATAGCTTTGAGAGTTCTGTTCGATGTAAGACATTTACCTAGAGTTGTAGACTGAATGGCTCCGCGAGCTCGGTCCACACACACATACATAATGATAATATTAATGTTAATAATAAGAGAAATTTGAACTGACCAAATGGTTTCAAGAACTCAGTCCCTCTATTTAAAATTTTGTTTATCCAGCTCAACGCAATTTCGCTGAATTTTACTTGGGATGAATACAACAAATAAATAATAAATGCTTAATAAATAAATAGAAAATTTTAATTGAAGTAGTTATTTGGATATAAGTTGAGTTATAAAACTAATTAGACTTTATTTTAGGAAAACACAACTTAATATGAGAATTACACATGTATAAATTTTATATATTGAATTTATTGCTTTTTATATCTAGGAATAATGAAAACATTTGTGTTTGAAATTTATGAAACTTTATACATATTTTAGTTAAGTATCTTATAGTATGGAAAAATAGAATTGCTTGAACACCACTAAGCATATAGCTTAGCGTGTGGTTTTCTATCTTCACGTAGGTTTTGGAAGCATTGTGAAGACAGGTAGAAGTAGATCTACAACAAAATCTAAGTCATAAGTAGAAAAGTGAAAGATTTTGAGATGGATATACAGTTATTTTCCTTTTTGTTATCTTCTAGAAATCTTGGCATGTACCCCACATAGTAGCAAAATAATTATGTAAAATATATGAGTTTATGGTAAATTATAATTTGAAATTGGTTATGTAAAAATTATAAACTAGATATATATGGATATTGGTTATGGTTTTATTTTAATCTTGTTGAATTGAATTGAAAAATCGAGGAGGATGGGCAAATTTTTGCATATTTTCGAGTTTGAATTGAAGGTGGATGGTAGCATAGATTAAAATAAAAGTGTATTGAAGATTTTTTGTAGACAATTTTGAATAATTATAGAAAAAATTATGTCGAAATTTTGTAAAATAAACAATACTTGTGAAAATAATAAAGATTTAAATAAAAAATTTTGTAATTAGCCCTTTTAAAGAAATTAGGACTGTATGCGACATTCGATATCCAGATCTTTTAACGGATCGGATATGGAGTGTTAAACCTCCACCCGATTTTTATCTTTTCTTCTCTCTTTCTCAATTATTAGCATAAAAGATAACAACTTGAAAATTCTTTATTCTTTTTCAGTTTTGCCAATCACAATTTTTTTTGTTTGGAAACATTTATAAATAATTTTTGAGTGTTCTATATTTGGATATCAATAATTTTTTTTCTTTTATTATCTTTCAATCAAATATAAAAAAAAATGTAGTTTTAATTAATGGCATGAAAGGATTAACTAATACAAACATTTAGGATTAATGTAAAATTTAAAGCTCAAATATTTTATGTTTTATTGAATTTAAAGCCCAAATCTTTGGGCAACCCAAACTTGGATTAAAAAGTGCTCTAAGTTAAAAGAGAAAATTACACCATTTGTCCTACTTTTTTATTTTGTTTTTAAAAATACCATATGTTTTATTTTTACTTTTCATTTATAGATTTTGACATTCAAAAATGCTATTTCTCAATTTTATATATATTAAAAATGCCCCTTTTTTCATTTTCTTTTATTTCAAACACTCTACTCACTTTTGTGGCTATTTGGCGACTCAGAATAAGGAAGCACCATGGTTGACAATGGAAGGTGATGGAACAAAATCATTAACTTTGGTGCAATTATTGAAATCAAACATGAAAGTAATTAGTTCAAACTCAAACTGCATGAAGCATTGATGCCAACTAACTGATCTAGGTTATCATATATTTTTAGAAATACAGTTCAAGACGGCATTGGCGTGTATAGTGAACAATTACTTTATCAGGCAGTACCCTAACAAACTGCTCCGCTGCAAACTTCCAATTCGAAGTACTGCATATCACCAAAATTAGCAAAAAGATAATTAAATGGTTATCAATTAAGAAGATAAACATGATGGGTAGCAAAGACTACTTCAAATACAGCATGAAAGAACAGAAAATCCAACTTCAAATTCAATACTCTAACCGATCAAAATAAGAAACTGCTCAAATTAAACGAGAAAGCCTATAGTTAATCCGAGGAAATCACAAATTCAATTAAAAAATTGAGATTATACAAAAAAAAAGTGTTTTAAATATATATATAACATGAAGAAACTTTAGATTTTCCTTCATAATTAACAAAATTAAGAGACTCATATATAGCAAAGTTACAAAACAGGAAAAAAAATAAATAAGCAACTTATCGTTAATCAAATGGAGAAAAAAATTGCTAAAGAAGTCAAATTTGCAAAGGTGCCATTTCATCTGCAGTTGTTTCATTTGCAACTGGCCAACATATTGATTTATAAACTCTATCCAAATTGTACAGGACCGTATTTTCTTTTATGCAATGAAGTAACAACCTGTAACCAAGAAAAGAAGTATACCCAGTTTCGTGATCTTGTATTTTTGGCATGTTATGGGAGCATCTGCATACTACATTTTCTTTTGACATAATAAAATATACTGTATTTTCTTTTGACAAAATAAAATACACTATATTTTTTCAGAAAAGAAAATACAGTGTATTTCCTTTTCATAAAACCCAATAAATACATTGTATTTTTTTTAAATAAATAATATATTTTATACATGAAAATCTACTAAAAATACTATGTATTTTCTTTTGATAAAACAAAATTCACTGTATTTTCTTTTCATAAAAGAAAATGCACTATATTTTTTATTCATAAAACCCAATAAACAAAATACAATACATTATATACTGTACACATTTTTACTAAAACGTATTAGACTTCATTGACTTATTTACATAATAAAAATACAATGTATTTTGTTTTGACAAAATAAAATACACTGTATTTTCTTTTCATAAAAGAAAATACACTTATATTTTCTATTCATAAAACCAAATAAATATATTATATTTTTTTCATAAAATAAATATTATATTTTATACATCAAAATCTACTAAAAATATAATGTATTTTCTTTTGACAAAACAAAATACACTGTGTGACATGGGCCCTTTTCGTCTCTTACCCCTTTCAGGACACCGACACCCGATTTCACTCCCCGAAATCAAAAGATCATCGAGCTCGAGTGAGAAAACCCCTAACCTTTAGCGATTCGATCCCACTTTTAGGGATAGAACCAGGTTGAGGTTCTTGGTCCAAGCCGATGGTCGCTTCGAGATAAGAAAGGGACTCAACTCAACTTGCCAAGTCATAAATCTCAAAAGGTGTGATGTAGAACGTCGAGGTGTCCCTATCTTATTGCTAACGATTGATGACTGAGAAGCATGTAGTTGGACACCACAAGGTTGAATAGTAAGGAGTCGCCACCCAATAGAATATTAGAAAAAAGAGTGTTCCGACCTCATGAGGCCAAAAAACCTGAAGAGGGTTCGAAATTCTGCTCTTTTTTTTACCTTTGACAAACGTGGCATAATAGCTTTCAAATTAATCGTGTTATCCCTTTTCTTTCATGCAAGATTAGAGCAAATATAGAAATTAAAGGTGCACCCAATCATGTAAAAAAGTGGTAAATCATGGCATAGAATAAAGCGATATAGACATCCATAAATCGAGCAGTTCATTATGATTCTTTTTAGGTCAGGACTTTGGTCCTCACATACGGATTATTGAAGAAGCGTTTCATTGCGAGATCTTGAAGACGGGGACTTGCTAGTCCAAGTTTTATTTAAGAAACGTCCCGTATTATTTAATTATGTACAAAATCATTTACATTATTAAAGGTCAATTTTTACATGTGAATTTTCTAGGCAAAATGTAGACATTGGTCTGACTTTATTAATGAAACACCCCAATTAATCACTATAAGTATTTTTGTGACATTTTTCATTTGCGGTAAAAAAAATGTGTTTTTACAGTAAAGAGAGAGGATACTGGACTTACCTGGAGTGCTTTCTTGGCTATGTCCACTAAAGTTTTTATTCCTTGAGAGCAATAATAATAATAACAACAACAAATGATAATGATAATGATAATAAAAAAAAAGGAAAAGAAGACATACATAAAACTAATTTGAACTAAGAAATGTGAAAAAGATAAAAGAATAGGGATCTGGTACGCATATCAAAGAAATGCATGAGAGTGCGTTTGACAATATACGGTCGGCTTTTCTACCTTAAACAACAAGAAAACATATTTCGGGCCGTGCATCGTTCAATGCACGGGTGCATGTCAAACAATGCACGGCCGTCTCAATATGATAATTGTGAGTTTTCTGTCTTTTTTAAAATAAGGTCCTCGCTAACAGTAGATCCAAAAGGGAACAAAAAGAGAAATTTAAATACAAAGATGAATTTTAAACTAGATTTTATTTTGGAAAGAAAACGATTTTAAAAGAAACGGACAAAACAAAAATTAAAAAAGATGACCTAATAATTTCTATTACACAGTAATATACCCTTTTAAAGGGCTTTACAACTTTAATCTAGCGAAAATTAATTTATAATAAAACTAACAAATGAGAAAAATGGAAAAATTTATCACAATGTGAAAATACTGAAAAAGGCATTTTATATTACTTTTGGTGTACTTACTCAATTAAACTGTCTAATATTAGATTCGTAGATCTTTTGTAGTGTTGAAATAGTTAAGAAATAATTGAAGGATTAATAGCTAAAAACCAAAAATTCCCTTTTGGCTTTGAAAACTTTTAAAGTTATTTGGAAGTTTCGAAGACTTTCTTTTGAAAGCAAGGTTAACTTTGTTTTTTCAATTCCCAAAACTTGGCCAACCAACCCTTGAAGAGGATTCGAAGGAAACTTATAAAGGAGAAAGTGTACGGCTGTGTATTCGCAATGTAAGGCTATACACTCAAGCGGTGCCCCCCACTTGCCCACTTGCCTCATAAGAAAGTTTACCACCTTTTGAGTGTACAGCCGTACCATAGGGATGTACGGCATTACACTGCAAAAAGAGGTCAACTTGTCTAAAAAGGCAAGATTCCTTAAAGTGCACGGCTGTACACTCTTTTATGCAAGGCTGTGCATTACAAAAAAGGCAAAAATCTTAATTTCTAGGCCAAATGATGAACATTCTTCAAATGTACAGGCATATAGGCCATAAATGCACAATGTGCAAGGCTCTTAAATGTACATAACTCAATTTCAAGTTTCCGATTAAGGATATTTTTCATCGTTCGCTCCTCTGTGTCAATCGGTTGCACGAGTCAAGTTCGAAAATATTTTAAAAAGCTTTTAAGAAAATAATTTCAACACCACAAAGGGTTCGTCGTCCTCGATTTGCTGTTTTTAAAGAAGCAGTTTTTCTCATTAAGTAACCCTAACAAAGGCCTACTCAAGATCTAGTGCTTGCACACTGCATTTTCTTTTCGTTAAAGAAAATACACTGTATTTTCTATTCATAAAATCCAATAAATACACTATTTTTTTAAATAAACACTGTATTTTATACATAAAAACCTACTAAAAATATAATGTATTTTCTTTTGATAAAACAAAATACACTTTATTTTCTTTTCATAACAGAATACAATGTATTAATTTTTGAACCTAATCTAAATGCAATATATTTTTTTGATACATCATAATCATGTTTTGATCAATTTACAATGAAAGTGCACAGTAATAACACCATAAAAGCTCAACTTTATGACTTATAACACTAAAATCACTAAACTAAAATTTGTAATACTTAAGTCACATAACTTCAATTATTGTAAATAAAAAAGTATAATTGAACTATTCAGTTAACAATAATGGTCTCTATCAGTATTTTGATTTCTCTTATATCTCGTCATTATTGTTTGAATGGAAAGCATAGAAATTAAATATTGACTAGACGACTCTTGATTGTAATAGAACATTTTTAGTTACAGTAATCAAAGTTACAGATTTAAATTTAGTGTACAAGTTACAAAGTTAAGCAACCTATTATACAAATTACATGCATATTTGTGGTCGAAACGAGAAGAAAGTCCTTTGCTAACTTATAGAAAATCCAAAGCAAAGGCAATATTTGATGAAGAAGCAACAAATGATACTCAGGCTAAAGCAAAGAACCTCCTAATTTACTTAGCTATTATTATTATAATCATTTATACAACTTCAACATAAAGAATATTGAATATATAAGAATATATTTAATCGATTGCTGTTAACAATAATATTTAGATTAAATTAATATACCCATTTATTTTTCTTAACAATAATATTTAGATTTGACTCTATCTTTTGGATTAGATTGGATTGATGAGAATAAGTGAAACAATATTGATGGATGAAATCCCAAAATCAAAATTAAAAAAAAAGCCTTTATTTTTTGTAATTATCGAGAGAAAACAATATTTTTTTTAATGTAGAGTATTTTTGAAAGGTGAAATATAAAAAATGGCAATTAAGAAAGAAAAAATTTTAAAAATGATATTTATAAAAAATAGAAAATGTGAGGCTACAAATATAAAATATGTTTTCTTTTTTTTTTTTGTAGCATTTGTGAGAAAACCTAAGTTAAAAAGCATTAGAGAGAATAAAGTTATATTGAGTTATGGGCTCAGCCTAGAAAATGAGCCCACCAAACCATTATTGAATTACATTTTCCAGAAAATAAAAAACCTGAAATTACCATTAACCGCAACGCACATGAAAAGCCCCGGTTTTTTACACGTGTCATCATGTGGATGTTCTCGTTTATTTCTGTCAATAACAGAACTTCATCCATTAAGCAAGACACGACAAAATCGAAGACCACAGCAGTCAACGGTCCCCTTCTTCAGACAGATAAAGGGTTCTTCATTTTCTCTACTTTTTCAAAAATTAAACAAAAATGGCACTAGAGTGGGTTGTCCTCGGCTACGCCGTCGTGGCAGAGGCCATCATGATCCTTCTTCTCACCATCCCCGGCCTGGAGGCACTGCACAAGGTATTAATCGTCATTACTTGCAATCTCCTGAAGCCTTTCTTATCGTTGGTGCCGTTCTGTCTCTTCCTCCTCCTGGAAATTTATTGGAAGTACGAGAATGAACCCAGCTGTGCGGCCGACTCCTGCACCCCATCGGAGCGTCTCCGTAACAAGATGATGAGCCAGAGGAACGCGCTTCTAATTGCTGCTGCTCTTCTGTTTTATTGGCTGCTTTATTCGCTTACGGATTTGGTGGCCAAGATCCAGCAGTTGAATCAGCGCATTGAAAGGCTCAAGAATAAGGACTGAAGGTGTTGGCTATTTGCGATGGTTATGAGATAAGTGGATTTGTTGTTTGAATTTCTCGGTATGTTTTATGGATTACGGTTCTTTGAATCTTAATGTTACCTTTGGGATAAAATAGAGTGTAGATCCCTTTGTTGTGTTTGGATGTCGACTCTTTGCTTTTAAAATGAAATGCTGTTTAATTAGTTCTGATTGTGAATTGAATTGGGAATTTTGTTCATGCTAATGCAAATGGATCACTAATAGGTAGTTTTGCCATAACTTTTGGCAATTTTATTGCAATATAGGGATGAGATGAGGATTACATTTTTAACTTGTGTGTTTCTGCTTAATTTAACTTGTTTTCACTTCCCAGAGTAATGGAATGAGAAAAGGATTTGAACTAGGTAGACCTTAGGGGTCTTAAGAACTTTAACCAGGGCCTGGCTTTAACAACAATCATCTTGAATTGATCCACCAGACTTCGGTTTTTTTTCTTTTTGGATTTTCTAGAAGTTGCAGTTCATGAGGGTATGGAATTGGAGTTTGGAACTCTGTGGCTTGGCAATTAGACGCAAGAAAGTCTAATATTCTGGAATGGCCAAAGGCGCAAATTTAAATTTGCCCTTAATGGTTGATAAAAAGTGCAATCATTCTCCTCATATTTCAATGGGGGCAATGTTATTCTCAATGTTTTAAAATTGGGAGAATTTTGCCTCTCTTATACTGCGTGCCCGTTTGTTTGAGTGTCCTAGCAATTAATGAGCTTGCTTGTGTATTTGGGCATTTTGTAGTTGTCATTGTGCTTGAAATCTTGAAGAAAATTTGGGAGTAATATATTGGAGTAGTGTTAATACTCATCATCTTTCAGTCAGCATGCATGTAACTAGGACTAGCAGTTGGTATAAAAAGCATTCACCTTTTTATTGCATAGTGGCTTTTCTTGCTATTCATATTAATCTTTCTTTTCACTTCTCCTTCCTTAGAGACGTTTGTTCATTTGCCAATTTGATTAGGTTTCATGTACTTTTGCCTTTCATGTTATTCATATTGCCCCTTTTTTGTTAATCAATCCCACATTATTTCACAACAAGAGCAAAACTCCACGCTCTTCCCCCACTCTCCTTCCGTTTGCCTCAACTTCTCTTTCAAATATATTTACACATCTTAGTTGCGAATGGGATTTTTTATTTTTTATTTTTTAAGGGACAGGGTAATATCCAAATCTGGGATCAAAATTCAAATGTATTTGTTTTGTTCAGTTCTTATTAATAGGTGGCAAATGATAATCATTTGATAAAACTGGGTTTGTGATCCAACTTTCGAAAAGAGTCATTTGTTATTCGAAATTGATTGAGTTTTGAAGGAGATTCAGTTTGTGATCCAATCTGTGTCATTCCAAAACTAATTCAATTGAATCCGATTTAGATTCGATCTATTTATAGTACAACCTTTTATGTACCGGTGAATATGAAACTTATTTCTTTTAGCGTTTTAGGTTTGGGAAAAGGTTCTGAGACTACTAAAATGCTATCACGTGGATAATGAGTTATTTGCACTCACACATGGCAGAATTTTATTATTTGAGAATTTTACTTTTATTTTTTGAAAATTATATATAACATTAAATATAACTAAGCATCAGTTACCTATAAGGTTAGTTTCATCCATAATTACTGAATTTTGAAAAAATTACGCAATAATCATAAAAAAAATTATAAAAATTACTGAATTTTATAAATTTATACAGTAAAGTCATTTTGACCGAATTTCGAAAAATAGTCATCTGAAGATTCACGTATCAGCACAATATAACACGTGATATGCTGACGTGACAAGTTCAGATAACACGTATATTTTTTGGTGATTTTCTCGTAGGAATTTTGTCAAAGTGATTTTTTTGTATAAATTTGCAAAATTAAATGATTTTTATAAAAAAAAATTCTTTTATGATTATTACATAATTTTATCACAAATTCAGTGACCATGAGTGAAACTAACCAGTTACCGCTATGGATAACAAGAATATATATATATATATATATATATATGTATATATATATAGACACACAGAAATGACAAACACAATATTTACAATTTAAAGCATATATTTATCTAATCAAAACAATAAATATATGATTTTAAGTATCATTCTTCACAATTATATATACCAAACCATTTGCTTAATCCCAGTAGAAATGGCACTATTGAATAGAATAATAATAAAAAATAAATAAAAAAATTCCCACCGTGATGCCACATTGGCTGCTCTTCCAATGTCAAAACAAGCATACAGAAATGCGTACAAGATGATGAAGGGAACTTCCAATCAATACCACAATTTCATTCTTAAAATTATAAGCATTTATACACCAATATTCGACTCTATAAATATCCGAAGCAATATATTCAATTGCCCTACAAATAGGACAGTTCTAACCAGGCAAACATTCAGGATTTAACAGAAAAAGGGGTCTAATTTTATATATAATAGAAAAATAAAAAAATTTGAGAGGGCTGAAGTATAAAAAATAAGAAATTGAAAGGATTTGTTCAGAAAATAAGCTGAAATTAATATAATTTGTACTTCTCTGAAAAAAAAAATTGGCTCACCCTGTTTCTTAGCAAGATTCGCATTTGGTTCTAACTACTTCAATTAGTGTACTATATATAAAATTTATTATACACATTTGCTTATAGATTTTTTTTTTAATCAGACACACTCACTCATTGATAGATATAAGTAGTAAATATTTTAATTATTTCTAATAAGTAAAAATGCATTCATGGATATTTGAACTTGTACAATTTTTTTTTTCTATTTAATCTTTAAATTTTTGTTTAATCATATTATTTCAATACACATTAAGTTCAAAAAAAAATAATAAAATTAAAATAAGAATTCAAAGATTTAATATGTACTAAAATTATATTATTGTTTTATTTTAATTTAGTAATTCTAAACTTAATATGAATGAAAATAAAAATTTAAAATTCAATTTAATAAAATAAAATTTTATAATTTAACAATAAAAAACGTAAAAAATTAAGAGCCGAAAATGCTTTTTCTCATATGTTTATTGTATATTGTTTAGTTCCCCTTTTCTCTCCTTCATTCCCCTTTTCTATCTCGATTTTTCTTCTGCTCTTCGATTCCAACAGACTCACCGGTAGAGATGTGCAGCAGCGGCATCGTGGTGGGTTGTGGGTGCACGCGTGTTGGTGGCAATCGTTAGTGGTGGATCTGCTTGGTCGTGGCTACGTCGCTGTTAGTTAGGGAGGGCTGGTAGCAGATCGTCGCTGCGATGGAGTTGGCGGTTGGCACTAGTTAGCCGGACTTCCGTCGCCGTGGGCGGTGCTGCGTGGTGAGGCACTTCCATCAACATGGATGGATGCTCCGATAGTTTTCTTGAAACTCTGAAATGTGGAAATTTTCATTGATTGTTTGTGGATGAATTTTGTTTGTGGAGAGTAAAAAATGGACGAGGATGAACCGATGAATTGATGGATGAATTGATGAATTCATTTAGGGATATAGTTCTTTGATGAATTCAATTGAAAGAGGATGAATTTTGAGAGAGAATTCAATTGAATTATTCAATTCAATTGAAAGAGGATGAATTTTGAGAGAGAATTCAATTGAATTATTCACTTGGATTCTTTTTTTTTTTTTTCTAGATTTGTGAAGATAATGTGCAGGGATCTAATATTTTTGTTTGCTTGAGATGGTGTATTTTTTATGTTAGTTTCTGCTCCCGCATTGCTGCTATGCATCCTTGGCTTGGCTTTGCGATACACTTTTTTTTTCACTTGTGCTTTGGAGATCTTCTTAGTCCTCCTTCACTTCAGGGGTTAAGCTTGGGGTACCGCGTGCATTTTTGGTTGATTGCATGCCTTACAGGCTATTCGGTAGTTTGATTCTTGTAAGGCTGTGGGTTTTTGCAAGTTTTGTTTGGTTAGGTAGCTAGTTGTTGTCTACGTTTCTGTTTCCTACTCTGTTTCCTGGTCATTCACTTGCTTTGTATTTTCTCATAATTAATGATACTATTGGCTTATCAAAAAAAAAAATCTTGCAGCTTAGTAAGAAATGGTGGTGCTGCCATTGCTTTTGCCGCCGTTGTCTTCTTTACCGTTGACACTTTTGTTCTTCCAATTTGGGTTAATGGCTGCTCTGGTGTTCTTGGCTTTCTTCTTAAAGTTTCTATATTTGTTTTCCTGTTTTGTACCTGTCACGCTCCTTAGTGATGTGCATTTCACTCTCCAATTCACGTCATCAACTTAAATGAATTAGGTGGCAAATTATTATGATTTATTGAAATTTAGATGGTAAATTAAATAAAATAAAAATTTACAATAAATCAATTAAATTAATCACAATAAAAAGAATACAAAATAAGTTAAAAATAATTAAACAAATTTTACAACTCTCATGCATGGATCATACACATATCAAATTCATTGTACAACTCAAGATTATCCATCATGAATTTGCAGCCAACACCAACAGCCAATCAGCATTATGCTTTAATTTACACGCAACTGCACGAAAGAAAAATTATAATAAAATACAATTTAATTAATTTATGCTATGATTGCCACAAATCACAATCTGTGAAGTGTCAATTAATTATTTTTTAAAAAAATGTGGAAATGGTAAAGCTAAAACAGCCATTATTAATAATTGGAATTTAGATTCAATGTAGACGAAGATTACTCTTTCTTTTTAGAAGATTGATGTTCCCTCTGCATTTTTTCAAACAGTCTTCCATCGTAAACAGCTTCAACTGTTTCTTTTTGAAGCAAACCGTTCTTGTCCTTTCCTAGAAAATATAAAATTTTCCATTCTGTCCAGGCTGCTAACCTGCATTATTAATTATGTTTTTCAATATTATTAATTTTTTTTAATTCAAATAATAATAACTACTAACCATCCTCCATAGTCCTTGGGTTCTCTATTTGCTTTAAGCATTGCCATTAGTTCATCGGATGTTAGAGCATTTGGATGTGAATGCGAATGCTGTTGGAATATTTCTTCAAATTTCTCTGGAACAAACCTACGTAAAAAGAATATAAAAATAGAATTCAACGGAATAAATTTTTTATTTTTTGAAAAGAAAATAAAAACTTTTAGTTTGGCTAGAAAGAATAAAAATAAAATTAAAAGGAATAAAATATATACCTTCCTTGAGAGTCATACACATCAGAATCACTTCCATGTTTGCCTTTATGAATGTTCTTTACCTCTATTGGGAACAATAGAGAGGGGAACTTTCCCTGCATTTCAAAACCAAACAATACTTAATATATTTAAAAAAAAAACCATTTATGATTAAAAAATTAGGAAAAGGAAAAGGGAAATGAAAAATAATCGGATTTTATTTTATAAAATTAATTATGTTATTACTAACTCAAAGCCTAAGGAGGAAGAAATCACTCTTTAATCATTTCAATTTGTTGTTCAACTATATATACTAATGTCTAATAATAATTGATTTTTTTTTATGATCAGGATATTTAAAATTTGAGTAAAAGAGTTAAAATACTAATGTCTAATAATAATATCTTAATTACTTAAGTGATCTTATCTAAATCGTTGGGTGATTTGTGTATTTCAGTTAATTTATAACTATTTGTGACTCATTTATGTTTGATTTATATTATTTGTAATTTCATAAGTTTTTTATATAATGTAGATATAATTGATTTTACTATAATACGTGCATATATTTTTATTTAGTGAATTTTTAAAAAAATAAAAAATAATATTATAAAATTTAATCTATTTATAATTTGATTCATTTATAACTCAATTTGTTTAATGATGACTCATTTGAGTCACAGTCCAATCCAATTTGATCCAATATATTTATAACCTACAAAATTTTGATCTATTTATATTTATGACCTATTTACCATTTATAAGAATAAGATATAAAGCAACAAATAACTATTCTCTCCGTTCTCTTTTATGTGTTATTTTTAAATAAAATTTAAATTCTATTTATTTGTTACTTTTTAATTTTTAGTATAATTTAATTTTTTTAGTAAAAGTATAATCAATTAGATTTAATAATTTAATCTTAATTATATAATTTAATATTAAATTTAAGTGTATTTTTTTTAATTATAATAAAAATAACAAAAGTGCATATAAAAAAACAGAGGGGATAACAAAATTCTGCGGGTTAAAAAATTGGAAATTTTTATTTTCCTAAGTATTGCTATTTTAAATCTTTTCGTAGACGGCATATATACCTTTTTGTTTGCAAGCAAAATTAATTAAATACGAAGAATATTAATACCAAAATCAGCAAATTAAATTGTAAATTGGAACACATCGATGTCAAGGTCTTGGGGCCATCATGATTGCTTA
Source organism: Excoecaria agallocha (assembly GCA_037975025.1). NCBI lineage: Eukaryota > Viridiplantae > Streptophyta > Magnoliopsida > Malpighiales > Euphorbiaceae > Excoecaria > Excoecaria agallocha. The sequence continues at coordinate 10,160,736 of CM075806.1, read as the reverse complement.
TTTTAACCAGAAACTTCTCAGAATTGATTAAGCACCACAATATAATCCAACTCAATTTTTATATATCGTCTTTAATCTTAATTAATGATAGATCTAAACTAAACCAAACACATGAAGTTCAAAGGGCGATTTGGCATAGAAATAAAGAGTTTATAACACAATTAACAATTTATTTAAACAACTATGCCTATAAATTTTAACCATTAGAATTTAGCTTGACAACCACTATTGAATAAGGTTGGCAATGGGTTGATATTCAATTTTTATTTATATCTATTTAAAATTAATATTATATTATTTATTTTCATATCAGATCGAATTATTTATACTTATATATTATTCGATACTTATTTAAATGGAACATTTATTTAAATAATGTGTTTTAAATAATTATTTACGAAATTGGTGTGTGTCAGAAAATATTTACATAATTGGGGTGTTTTTTGAAACCGCTGACACGTACAGCGGTTTCGTCAGAAAGCTTATGGAGGCACGGAATTTTTTGTACCGAAACCGTTGAAAAGTACAGCAGTTTCAGAGTCTGAAATCGCTGTACTTTCTAGCGATTTCGGTACAAAAAATTTCGTGCATCAATTATTAAATTAATAAATTTTTTATATAATTTAATTTATTTTTAAATTTAATTTTTTAAATAAAATAAAATTTAATTAAATAATTTAATTGATCACACTAAATAAAAATTTATACAATAATTTTTATTCCATTATATATATTTATTTAAAAAAAAAAGAAAATGCACAAGCTTATGAATACTTGCTCTCATGGCTACCAGCCGATTAAATTCATCTGAGAATATATTTTTTACGTCAACTATTAATGTTCAATATACAACTGTCCTCTCTTCTTTTATTCCAAACATCACATTTTCATGATATACAATTGGTATAAAAATTCTTGATATATTTTCGATAAATAAATTAGTGAATAAGACTGCAAATTGAAAGCAGCTTATCACATTAACAGTGACGCATGCTATATTATTAAAAAGTGTATGAAATTACACATAACAGTGAAAAACAATAAATTTGGAAATAACATGACATATTTAATAATATTAAAAATACAAAACAAATCATAAAAAAATAAATAAAAATTATGCACATTTGAGCATAAAGTAATTTAATATTTATAATAAATTTATAAAAATAATATAATATTTTTAATAATACAAGGTGTTACTCGCACTTTTAATAAGATAAAGTAATATTTTAATATTTAATTAATTCATAACGTAATATGTTACATAATGATAACCCGAGAGAACTATTATTTCCAAATAATTGGATAAAAAAATTAATTTACACAAAAAAAAATTGAAGAGAAATTAGATATTTTTATAAAAAAAATCCTCTGAACTATCACAGGCAAATATAAGGAGGAAAGAAACATAGTTGATAGCACATATATATTTATAAAATTAATGCCAGTGACAAAGTCAAATAGGCATTACAATGACAGGTTGTTTTATTATTATTATTATTATTATTATTATTATTTCAATGAATACCACGATAGAGCGATAACTTCAACATCTGAATCTATAAAAACCTCATAATAGCTTAGTATTCAATTCAGAAACAAAGGAATTGAGATTTATTTTTTTTCTTCCTAATATAAATAACGATAATTCATCAATAGCTCGATGCTTAAATTTATTCATGAGCAAGTATTCATAAGTTTGTGTATTTTTTTTTTAAATAAATATATATAATGAAATAAAAATTATTGTATAAATTTTTATTTAGTGTGGTCAATTAAATTATTTAATTAAATTTTATTTTATTTAAAAAATTAAATTTAAAAATAAATTAAATTATATAAAAAATTTATTAATTTAATAATCGGTGCGTCTGAAACCGCTGTACTTTCCAGCGATTTCGGTACAAAAAATTTTATACCTCCATCAGCTTTCTGACGAAATCGTTGTACATTTCAGCGGTTTCAAAAAATATTTTAATTGTGTAAATATTTTCTAACACACATTAATTTTATAAATAATTATTTAAAACATATTATTTAAATAAATGTCCCTATTTAAATATCCGCTTATCAAAATACTTTCAAAAATAATATCTAGTGGCCACCATCATGATTGTGATGTGACTGCATACGACAATCTGTACGAGTCAATGTCTCTCTGTTTTTTTCGTTTTCTGTTTTTCTTCATTTGTATATTTTATCCATATCATATATATTTTTTAATATATATTATCCTTAGCGTAGAGTGTTTGAGAAAATAATTAAGGCTTGACCTCTGTGGATCTGCACTCAAATTTCCATGCAATTTGATTTATTTCCATTCATACTGCAATTTGGACTATTCTATTAAATTATCGAAAAAAAAATGCATAGAGTAACACTACAGTTTTTTTTCCTACTGATGCTAAAAAATATTTTAATCGAATAATACTAAAATTATATTTAAATTAAATTTAGCATAATACGTGTTTAAATATAATTAAGCAAGCAGATAAAACACAAAAAAAAAAAAAGGGAATAAGTCGGAGAGAATTACAGGTCGAGTTTTCCGGCTGAGACCCATGTTGATGAATATGGCGGCCACTGTAGATAACACAATCCCACACCCAATTGAACGAAAACCTGGTTTTATCAAAATTTCATTTTAAATATACCAACTTTTTTTAAAAAAATAACAAAGATTTTTCATTTTCAAGAAATTATGCAAGAATAATTTTTTTTTTTTTTGCAAAAAATAAATAAATACCTTGAAAGGTTTCCCAGGGATAAATTATGCCATCTTGGTTCGTATCAAAGAAGAAAACATGCTTCTGCAAAACATTGTTCTCTTCAGGCACAAATTTGTCTGACAAAATAAACATGAAAAATTGGATTAAATATTGAAATTATAATATACATAAATTCTTTTGTTTACAAAAATATACCGCTTTTCCCCTTCTTGCTGGTTATGGGTGCGGAAGCCATAGCTAGTTTGGTTGAGAAGAATCAGAGATTAGACAGATCTTATAGTAGAAGAAGAGAAGCAGGAAGAGAAAACAAAGGAATGTAGTTAATTATTAAAAAAAGGGCATACAGGGAATACTATAAGATACTACCGTCTATTTATAATGGAAGGGAAAATGGCTGTAATTTATAATTTAAAATAAAATGGTACTCCTACAGTATTTTTTATGCGTAATTTGTGAGTAAAATTTAAATTTTATTTTTATAATTTTTAATTTAATTTAATTTTTTATATAAATTTTTAATAAAAAATAATTTATTTAAAATTAATTATATTTAATAATTTAATTAAAATTATGTAATTAAATATAATAATATTTTTTATTTTTTATGAAGATAACAAAAATGACCTATAAAATACAGTATAAATTTCTTTTTTATTAATAAATTAGTTGTAGGTTCAAATTTTGAATTACGATAAATCATTAAAAAAAAAAGAAAAATTAGGATGTGCTTTTACACCTAATCCAATTTGAGGTTATCAAAGTATATTTTGATTATTTGTTTCCTGTTTTGTGGTGACACCGCATCAATTGCACTAATTAAGTAGTATTGTTTGTACAAGGAACTCAAGTGGGTTGCTGTCAAGCAAGTGCGTTTAGATTTAGAAAAAGGCTTATTATCAATGTTATTAAAATCGTATCGGATAAAGAATCGACGAGACTAAAAATTTATAGTTCGATCGATTTAATAGGATTCAATCGAATTTTTTTTATTTTAAAATATTATAAATTATTATAATTTTATAAATATTATTATATAAAAATTAAAAAAAATATCTATTAAATATTAATATATGTCACAAATATTTTAATAATAAGTTATAAAATATAATTTTAATTTTATTATTACAAGTAATTAATTATAAATTTTTTAATATTATATATTAGAAATATAAAAATATAATCATATCATGAAAAAATTTTCCTTTTTAGATGGAGTACTAATGAAGCAAACATAGAAAATATTAATCTTGCATATACGAGTATAATTATACTTAATTACAATAAATTCAAATAGATAATAAGTATATTAAATTATTAAGTGACATGTTTAGAATTTAAAATACTAATTTTTCAAAGAAATAAATTATGAAAATTTCATATATATATATATATATATATGATTCAATGAGAATTTAATAAATATATGATTAATCAAATAATAATTCAATCAATATGAGTCAATTTATTAAATTAGGGTTTTTTAATTTTATACAAAAAAAATTCAATTTACAAAATATAAAAGTAAAAAAGAATACTGATATAGTAAAATTGATTGAGAAATTAAGAAAGAAAAGAGTAAGAATCTTTCAAAATACAGATCTGATTGAGAAATTAAGAAAAAAAAGAGAAAGAAATGTTAAAAATATAGAACACATATACATAATATAATAAGAATATTATGGTATTTTAAAACTCAATTCCTTAAAAACTAAGAAATTCATTAGCAAATTTTACCTATTTTGTTGAAATTTGGTAAAGATATAATGAATTTCATGGAATTCAATTCCTTTTTTTTTATATTCCAAATATGAAAAATTAAAATGAATTTCATAAAATTTTATGGAATTCATTCATTTCAAGAATTTCCTGAAAGTGGTGTGTATAAACATATAATTCAATAGACTGAAAGAATATCATTAAGTATATTTATTTAAGAAAAAAATTTCCCAACTTCAAGCTATTTTTTTTGTATTTAAATCTCTTTGATCACATGTTAATTATTCAATATTCATTATAGAGAATTTAATTAATTTGCAAGATTTTTAGAAAAACCAAAAATTTTCAATTATTTTCTTAATTTCCATCCAAAAAATATCACAATATCTAATTGAAGAGGAACGAAGAGAATATTTATAAATTATTATACCTCCTTTTCGAAATAACAAAATATGAAAATATTTAATAAATAAACATTAAATTTGTCTTTAACTATCTAAAGTGGTACAAATTTGGCCTTAAATTATTTTTGGTTAAAGATGTCTTTATTATTACTAAATAGCTGATAATGATCACACCAAATATAAATTATTCTAACAATAAATACAAACTAATTTAAGAACTGTAACGATAAATATAAGGCAATTTAGCAACGATAGAGGTACATGTAAACTAATTTAATAATTACGCAAATATTTTTCAACCAAAACATATTTTAAAGACGAATTTATTATAGTAAAAGAGAATTTTGGCCATTTCTCCTGCGTTTAATGCAAAGTAATACTCCCTCGGTTTTTTTTATTTGTCACTTTTGAGTAAAATTTAAATTCTATTTATCTGTTACTTTTAAACTTTCAATATAATTTAATTTGTTTTTCTAATTTTTTTTTCAATAAAATTAGAACCAATCAGATTTGATAATTTAATTTTAATCACGTAATTTAATATTAAATTTAAATCTATTTATTATTTTTTAATTCTAATAAAAATAACAAAAGTGATTAATAAAAAAGAAAAACAAACAAATTTTGTCGGTTTATGCTAAGAAAAACAAAGTTTTCTTTTAACAGATAATCATCTTTCCTAAAATGGCCGTTTCTGTTTCGTTTTAGTTCCTTAGAAGTAAGGTAAATCATTCCTTAGAACTCGCCAGTTCAGTAAATAGAGACTTTAAGTTTTATATAAAATTTATGGTTCAAAATAAAATTTTTAGGACATTCATTTAGAATATGCAATCGAATGATTAATATATTAAATTTGCATTTTCAAGATGGAATCGCAATAATTATATATGCATGGAGTAACAGCTAGCAGAACATATATGTATACAATGGAAAATATTTATAACTATTTTATTCTAAAAAATGAAATATGATTGTAAAAATATATTTCTAAAATTAGAGATGTCCCAGAGATATAGAATATTTTTTAAATAATTGAAAGAAAACATATTGCCTTCTTTCGCATGCCTATCTTTCTTTTTTTCTATTTATGTTGCCCACTTTTAGTAAAGCCATAAGTATCCCAAAGCAATGCCACGTTTTAATTTATTAAAAAAATACATTAAAGCCATAACTATTTATAATAATAAAAGATAATGTGGAAGCCAGGAAAAAGAAAGAATAGTTTAGCTTTGCAGGAACAAACAGAACATTAAATAGAGGTGTATGAATGCTTTCACGTCACTTCCGCACCCGTAACCATTATCTTCAAGGAAATTTAGGCTCTTTCTTTTTATTATTATTATTATTATATTTTGACCAATAATAAGAAATTTAGGTTCTTATGAAAGAAGAAACCAACCAATTTTTGTTGTTGAAGTTGCACGGAACGCGTTTTTATGGTTAATATTATACTCTCAGGGTCCCACCAAATTATCACCCTTTTTTTACTAAAAAAATATCTCATTAAATTATACTTTTTATAAATTTAAAATAACATTTAATACATTTTTTTCTAACTTTTCCGTTCATACAATAAAATATTTAATAATTTGATTAATATTTTTTTTCTACACATTATATTATGATAGTCTAAATTAAAAAAATATATATATTTTAATTCATTTAATATAATTTTTTATAAAAATTAATAAAATTAATTATTATTTTAATATTAGTGGTTTATATAATAAGTGACAATTTCGTGTAACACAAGAGAAGAGTTTACGTTAGTTTGGTTATTGCTTGCTCCCAATGTCCTAATTTAGGACTTAAAATCTGATTCATGCTTCTCTCCTTGTAGTATATGTATACATATCATACATAATTACATATCATTTGATTAAAAATTAATGTTGCCTGCAGATTCAATCATTTTAAGAAATTGTTATATCTACTCTCTTAAAATTTTTTTGCGCTACTTTTAACTTTTAGCACAAAATAATAATAAAAAATAGTTCATACATTTCAATATTAGAAAAAAATATTAAATAATTATACTGTCTTTTTATTAAATAATATAGAAAAAAATGATACAAATATATAAATACATTTAAAATATTAAAATAAAAGCAAAATAGAAAAAATACATTATTTTTTTTTGAATTTTGAAAAATAACACTTATAATGAATGAAAAAATATTGCCAAAACAAAGGTAGTATTATTCTTCACCTTAACTTCATTCATGTTTCTTTTTGTTTTGCTACTCCCAAATTTCCACTTGCACTCAATAACAAATTACTCTCTGTTTTTTTATGTATAACTTTTTAATAAAATTTAAATTTTATTTATCTATTATTTTTACATTTTTAATATAATTTAATTTATTTTTCATTTTATTTTTCTCTTTCAATAAAATTAAAATAATTTAATTTAATAATTTAATTACGTATTTTAATATTAAATTTAAATTTATTTATTATTTTTAATTTTAGTGAAAATAATAAAAATGAAAGTATCTTTTATGTCAAAAATCTCTTATTAGCTGCATTTCTTTACCCCACCCGCCTAATGATGAAAAATTCAAACAGTCCACTGTCACACCTTAAAAATTATCCACAAATTAAACCTGATTTCTTACCCATTCTATCGTCGTTACAAAGCTCAGTTTTTCTCCGCACATATATAATAACATTATGATGCAACCAAAAGGGAAATAATCAGAGGCGAAAAATAAATATTTCAGGCGCTCTTACATTGGGTAGCTTAACTATGCATATACTTCCACGCATCCAAATCAAATTGCGCAATCTGCCGATTGGAAATATTATTTACAGGTATTAACCTCTTATTAACAGCTCATGATCGCATGCAAATGGATTTAACAAAACATAGAAGATAAAAAGGGTACTCATTTACAGGTAATCATTCGCACACATAAAATCGGTTAATAATACATAAAGGGTTCTAATTTATTTAGCCACCATCTCATGGAACAAAGGTCTCTCTCTCTCTCTCTCTCTCTCTCTCTCATGCACATGATTATATATGGATGCATCTAACAAGCTGGTAGGCAGATAAGCATTATATCTATACACAATTCCCTTTTTATCGAAATTTCCGTGACTCAAAGAATACAGCACTTTAGCACTAGCCCCTTTTGATCCATCCTTGCCTCTTCATTTCCTGCATTTGCAATTCTATACAATTATATAACTAGACATGTTTAAATCAGGAAACGGTGCAAGCAATACAAATAACATGTTAATGGAAACCCATAACACAGAACTATCCAAAGACCAAGGCAGTTGTTATAATATACCCCACTAAACTGTTTCTTGATTCTGACATTCATCCATCATTTCATAAAGTTGAACAACCAGTAAACCTATGTGTTTCAAATGAAGAGGCTACTTACCATCTATTAGCGAAACTCTGTTCTCTACTGGCAAGCCCAATCAGGTAACTTATCTAGTCAAGGAGGATAATCCCTTATCACGTTAGTTCGGAGGCCATCTCATAAAAACTCCTGTGAATTAAGCTAAACTGATCCACCTTGAGCCACTCATCAATGAGATACTCCGGCTTAAACTAATTATGTATTTATTCATCTATATTTTTGTCTAATCTCTTTCTAAGTTAAATATCATGCATTTAGAAAATCAGCAGTAAATAGGAAGGGCGCGGCAACAAATATAGAAGCAAGATTCACAAACCTTCAGGAGGCTGAGCAAGCTTCCGATTTTGGGGTGATACCATTTCTTTCTTCAGTTGAGTCAATATATCCTCCATTGTGTACTCCCTTTGCCAATTAGCAAGCATAGGGAAAAGACTCGGTTCGACCTGTTAATACGGCCATCCATAAGACAATTCATTCACTAACAATGCAAATTGAGCAAATAAAACATCACTTACCACTCCAGTATCAGGATTGACACAGGTCATGTTTATCTGGGTTTGAAATCTGACACTTGGTGGATTGTCTGGATAATCCTGTCCACAAAACAATTTCAACTGGTAGATACGCCCCTCATGCACAGTCTGCCAAGCAGCAAAAACACGTCATTATTTCTTCTGAAAAGATTATGAGAAGTACACAACAATTATGATGAGTCATCCAACAGAATGCGCTGCCAAAAATTACAGAAGAAAATTTCCCCTGCTCAGTCAGGACCTTCCCTGCCCCTTTTGGGGTTGGTTTATACAATGCTAAAACTATGACCAAATCAATACAGGCATAGACACATAATTGATTTGATTTAAGGGCAAGCTAAGATTAAACAGATAGCCTACTCAACGACCCAGATTACTGCATATTCACTAGGATGCATTTGTTTCTCAACAGAAACACCAAAAAACCATTATGAGCGTTGCAACCAGCATCGCCTCTCTGAATTTGTTGGATTAATTTTGCACCCAAGCATTTTTGAATAGTGAAAGGCTAGGATTTCATAGATTTATGTACACCAAATGGACACAAGCTGTAATGACTAGAGATATTTTCCAAGAATTTTGGATTTCAAAAACATGTATGTGATATTTATCCACTGAAATGAAAGGCACAATGCCAAAAATCAAGTTTCAACCAAGCCAATTCTTCGCCTAGCTTTAGCATGGGCATTTTCCTAAATTTGCATCTACAGAATTTCATTTGCAAGACTCAAGTATCTGGAAGCTTAAGAAGATCCTAGCCTATTCTTATTCCAAAATTATCCAAACAAATTATAATGCACACCAAACTTGAATTGCCCTAGAGGGTCCAGAAATTTTACATAGATGCATAGAGGGGCTCATGTTTCTTGTTATAAATAAATATCTTCATTTAGCATCAAAAAAGAAATACAAGTCCACTTTGTTTACTGTTTTCTATTTTACTCTCCCCTATTTGCTTCTGCACTTGTTTGATGTTTTTGCTTCTTTATACAATGTCTCTTGATATTTCTGCCAGTTGCTATAGAACCCAATCACTAGTTGGAGATTCATGTTCCCTTCCTTTTCTTATTTCAATCAGCTCATACCGTCTCATAATCACTAAAGCCCTAAAAAACCTGCTTCCCTTGCACTGACCCAACAAATTTCCCATTAATAGATCAAAAGAAGAAGAAGCAGAAGAAGAAGGGAATATGGTCACTAAAAACTCAATATTTAGACAGAAAATTTGGCTTCCATAACTTTGAACCCTGAAATCTACAAATAACATTTAAGACATGTTTGTATGGAAACAAATCACATCCTTGCAAAATTTCCATGCTTCCTAAGCACATAGACAAAAGAACCTCTTTTAAAACATCGAAAAATTGAATGCTAGGCCATAAAATAATTTTAGTTTGTAATCTAAAGCAGGGGTGTGAACAGGAGGTAATTCACACCACTTGGACATTTATATGGCACACAATTTGAAGACTTTAAACATTAATATTATATCAAAGAAAGAGACATATCAAAGAGAGAGAGAGAGAGAGAGAGAGAGAGATGCATTAAAATTTTCCTTTTGTTTTCCTTTCATAACCTACCTCCAACATACAGAAGCCAAACAGACCTTCGAAACATACCTTAACCACTTGCAGCAATTTTCACAACCATATGAGGATAACTGAATATTGATGTATACATAAGTTGCATCAACTTATGGACAAAAAAGTTCTGATGGAGACTATTTAATGGAATGGGCAATATGCGGAAAAACCAAGATCTTAATATCTCTTCTACAAGAAGAGATACTGGAAGGATATAAAGTGCTAAAAAGATATTAGTCAAATGAGATAACTGAAAGGAAATTAAGAATTGTTGACTGCAAAAGGGGAAAATTCAATGAATAACTCCTCAACCAGCAGTAGACTTTTAACAATTTAAATGACCACCAATCATATTCTCTTCTCAGAAAAAATTCATGACCAATGATTTTCATGGGAACAGGGGTATGTCTTTGGTTTGTCAATGACATGGTAACGACGAGAATGAACAGTAAAAATTCTTAAGTCGTACTCCTTAATCTGATAAATATTGAATATCAGAATATTACTTCACCCATCAATTGTAGCTTGGACCCTAAAAAGTAGTTGCTATGGCAATCAATCTATTCTTGTGATAATCAATGACCAGAAATAGCAGGCAGCAAGAATACAGATTTCAATTGCAGTTTAACCATACATCCAATGATAAGTTCACAAGCTACTGCAAACAACATGCACAACCAAAGAGAAACAGTAAGAATAAGGCAAAGAGACATACACTTGGTGGTCCAATTATAGTTCCTGTCCAAGATTGCATGAAGATATCATCAGCATCATCCATTCCATAGCTGACAGTTCCATCTCCAATCCCTTTCTCCCCTCTCTCAAGCTCTTCCAGTAATCTAAAATTTCTAGGAACTGCAAGTAGTGAAAAATATCAGTTACATGGCCATAGCTCATGCATAGTTGCATGCACATAATAGTAATTATCCATTCAATTAGAAAGATCCAATCACTATTGAAAATTTTCCGCTAAAAGACATGCATTCCACCTCCTTAAGTTACATGGAGCCATAACTAGGTCTAATTTTATGAAAGCCAACTCAATTACACACACAAGTGGAATTCTATTGCATATTTTAAGTACAAGATTGAGTTGAAGAAACAAACAAACAAAGCATAAAAGAATATATATATATATATATTGTGGCTCTCATCTTTCAAAATCTAAAAATAGGAATGCCATATGTATGAAATATTAGGTCATTGAGAGGACAAACTTCATTTTTTGCAGCACAAGGATACCGTCCTTAACACATTCTAAATGCAGGATATATTTAAGTTTACTCAACATCTTGCAACTACACAGCTGTTCTACAATTGGAGGGGACAGGCTAGAGATACACGATCAGCAAGCACAGTTGATCCATCACAAACTTTTCAATTCCAAATTTGCAATGCGCTATTTTCAATCAAAGGATCAAGCCATAAGGTCCAAAATTAAGAAAACAGTTTTCTCTCTCTTCTCATTACCAATACTCCTTTATCGTTCTCATTGTCACCAACTTGGCTCATACCCAGAGACTAATTGAGTTGGATACCCAATTTTGCAAGTTTTAGCCACACAGCACAAGAACATTACAGATTACAACGAGTAATTTCATCAAATGCCTCAAACAAATTGATCCCTACCATCATACCATAACAGAAACCAAAATTTCCCACCATTTAAAACTCTACTGTTTCATTTATTTAGATAAAAAAGAATTCCACAAAATCCGGCAAACGGAAGTCAACTAGCAAAATATGAACAATAGCAAACGCGTATAGAATTGTAAGAGATAAACAATAATAAAAAAATACGAAATCAAAGAATTAAAAGAAACTTAGGGTTTTTGATCGAAGCTTGACTCACCAACGACCCTTGATCCTTCGGAGCCCATTGTTGCCAGAATGTTGAAGCCGAGGAGAGAAAGTTAGGGTTTCTAGTAAGCTAGAGACACAGAGGAGAAGAAGAAGACGAAAAGTGAAAAAAAAAAAAATTCTAGGAAAGAGAGAGAGAGAGATGGAGTCGATAAAAAAGTATATAGAGTCCCGACCTCCGCTTTGCAGCATCGCGGCTACGTAGGTCCACTTCTACTCGTGTAAAAATATTTTTCTATAATTGCAAAAGCACCCAATATTGTTATTATGCTTTCCAATTCTTCCCTCTCTTTTGTCTAATTAAAGTAATTGTATTACCGCCAAATTACAACGGTTTGAGGTTAAAAAAAACAAAAAAAGAATTTCGACGTTTCCGTATTTACAAAAATCAAAGAGAAAATTAATTTCTCCAGGAAATTATTTCTGAGATTTTGATAATTATAAGATCTGTTGATTGTAATTTTTATAAAGTCATTTGATCATTTTTTTAGGAACTTTTTTTTTAAATAATGTCTTTTAAAATTTTATTTACAAAATGCGTATGGTTTAAAAATTATTTATGGACCGTAAATAATTTTTAAATCATACCCGTTTTGTAAATAAAATTTTAAAAGACATTATTTAAAAAAAATCCCCATCTTTTAAGTCCCTCATAATTACTAATTTAAATTTTTTCTTTATAAAACATTCGATATTTAAAATTTATTTGTTCAATTATTTTAAATTTCGAGCGAACAGATTTATAAAAGAAAAAAAAATATTTTTTAAATATTTAAAGTTATTCCATATTCAAATCTCAAACTAAAATATTATTAATTGTAACTTTTATCTTCAAATCACTATCGACAGATAAAATCGGATTCAAAAAAGTTTATTAAATTTAATTTTTTCTTTATAAATCATCCGATATTTTAAGTTTACTAGTTGAGCTCATGTTAAAAAAAGCCAAACAATCTGGAGTAAAATGTTACGTCATAAGCATTTAAAGGTACTTTAATATATTCAATGTTCAAACGTAATACCTCTAATTTAACTCTAATAACCCATCTCATTCTTAAGAATTTGAATTTAAAATTTTATCCATGGTTAAAATGGTTCAACTCATCTTTAATCTCGAAAATAAATTGACATAACTATTTTACTGTAATCTAAATTTGTAATTTTAAATGTAAGAATTTATTTGAAATTACTAATAAATCACAAAATTTCGTAAAGGATGGTGTCTCCACTTTATGTTAGATGGGATAGGTTTAAGAAATAAAGGATTAGTTCCAATCGGATCCTTCAGCTGGAAAACCTGCAACAACACTTAGCCCGTTGGATTCGGGCTTCATCACTCCGACGCTCAACTCAGCTATCGGAATAAGAAAAGATAATGAAGTTAATTTACTAAGAGAGAGAGCAAGAAGGAGTTGTCCTTCTTAGAGTAAAACCTGCTATTTATAATCCCAGGAGAGCTTGGAGCAGTGTGCTCATTAGTGCCCCTACTCTGCAATACATATGGCCTATCCCTGTAGGTAGTGGTGATGAGACGGTGACGTGTAGCAGTCTTTGTCAGTGAGACTTCTGATTCGATCGAACAGCCTCGATTATTGAACTTTCTTCTCAACTAGGGGAGTCTTTCTCAGCTAGGGGAGTCTTTAATGGACTTTTTTTGGGCCTCTTCCTGTGATGTTGGGCTGTTTGGTTTTGCTTTTTCAGATGTTATCAAATGTCCCCCACCGAACAATTCGATGGGAGATCGAATGGCTAGTTGATCCTAGAGAAGCATTTTCCAGAATTAGTGAGGTGAGAGCTATGGTGGTCCAAGTGCCGAAAACATATCCAACAGGATTATTCAGCCTTTGGAAGCACCAGCCCTGGGGTGAAATTAGTTATCCTTGAGAGGTCTTTTTTGAACATCGATCGGGTTAGAGAGACATCAGCCTTTGGCTGGAATTATTTAGCCTTGAGAGGCATTTTTTGAACATCGATCAAGATCATTCATCGATCGGGATTAGAGAGACATCAGCCTTTGGCTGGAATTATTTAGCCTTGAGAGGCGTTTTTTGAACATCGATCGGGATCGTTCATCAATCGGGGATTAGAGGGACATCAACCTTTGGCTAGAATTATTTAGCCTTGAGAGACTTTTTTGAACATCGATTAGGATCGTTCATCGATAGAAATTAGAGAGACATCAGCCTTTGGCTGGAATTATTTAGCCTTGAGAGGCATTTTTTGAATATCGATCGGGATCGTTCATCGATCGGGATTAGAGAGAAATCAGCCTTTAGCTGGAATTATTTAGCCTTGAGAGGTATTTTTTGAACATCAATCGGGATCGTTTATCGACCGGAATTAAAGAGACATCAGTCTTTGGCTGGAATTATTTAGCCTTGAGAGGCATTTTTTTTAACATCGATCGGGATTAGAGAGACATCAGCTTTTGGCTGGAATTATTTAATCTTGAGAGGTATTTTTTAAACATCGATCGGGATCGTTTATCGATCGAAATTAGAGAGACATCAACCTTTGGCTAGAATTATTTAGTCTTAAGAGACATTTTTTGAACATCGTTCAGGATCATTCATCGATCGAGATTAGAAAGACATCAGCCTTTACCTGAAATTATTTAGCCTTGAGAGGCATTTTTTGAACATCGATCAAGATTAGAGAGACATCAGCCTTTGGTTGGAATTGTTTAGCCTTGAGAGGCATTTTTTAAACATCGATTGGGATTAGAGAGACATCAACTTTTGATTGAAATTATTTATCCTTGAAAGGCATTTTTTGAACATCGATCGAGATCGTTCATCGATCAAAATTAGAGAGATATCAGCCTTTAGCTGGAATTATTTAGCCTTGAGAGGCATTTTTTGAATATCGATTGAGATTAGAGAGATATCGGCCTTTGGTTAGAGTTATTTAGCCTTAAGAGATATTTTTTGAATATCGATCGGGATCGTTCATTGATCGGGATTAGAGAAACATTAGCCTTTGGCTGGAATTATTTATGCAAAATGCCTTTATTTATAAAAAAGATTTACATTTTTTTATCTATTTAAGGAGCTTCGTCGCTTCTCTCGCTAGCAACTCCTTTTGGATTTCGACCAGTACACTCTTCCCCTTATTAAGGGCTCAGCGACTGATGACTTAAGGGCCTTAGCTTTTCTGGTTGTCCTCCTTATATTTGTTGTAGATGGATATTTGTGAATATTAATATTTCAAGGGGAGGCAGAGTTACCTGACGAGGTTGTTGTTTGCTTCATATTTGCCTGGTGCACTCTTTGGAGGAGGGGACGGTCTTTCGATCATGCGCGTCAACTGACTCATCCCCTATTCCTATCTCTTTCAGGCTAGCCTTTCGATCGGATAGTCATCCAGGAGTCACTTGTCAAGCATCATTTTGTTTCCTTGACTTAATTGCGAGCACTTCATTTCTCGCATTTTAACAGTTGATTTTTCTTTTGACGCTTCGATTTCTGTACGTGCATTAATGGGCTCTTGACATGTGATGTCCTCATTAATGCTCATAAAGCAAATTTGGAGCTATCTATAAAAAAAGGTTTTTTTCCGTTTTTTTCATGCTATCCCCTTCTATTTCTTCTTATAAATCTATTTCCTCATGTCCATTGTGTCTTGGCTATTAAGTTCAAATATGAGGCCTCTAAACTTTC
Source organism: Excoecaria agallocha (assembly GCA_037975025.1). Lineage (NCBI taxonomy): Eukaryota > Viridiplantae > Streptophyta > Magnoliopsida > Malpighiales > Euphorbiaceae > Excoecaria > Excoecaria agallocha. The sequence goes on along the minus strand of CM075806.1, from coordinate 10,144,875 downwards.
TCTGTATTGTCATTGGATTCACCATTTTAGGAAGATGAATGAAGAAAGAACCTCTTATCTTGTCCGGACATGGCTTGTGTCAGCGAGTCATGCGATTTGCTATTCCAACGGCTCTTATTTCTTGGCTCAAGGCTCTTACCTGATCATGGCTATGGATACGTATTTTTACTTTCCTTTCCATTTATCCTGGTGTTGCTTTGTTGTCAAGGAACTGTTATAAGAGGTGGTTTCGTTGTAGAGGTGGCGACGAAACTCTTTTCCTCCTTTCTTCCTATTGTTTTTCTTTTTTGTTTCTTCGTTTCTTGTAATTAGCCTTCTTCTTCTCTTCTTCTCCTCTTTTTTCTCCTTCCCTCTTTTTTTCCTTTCTTTTGTCTTTATTTTTTGTTTTGTGGGAGAGGAAGCAGGTAGTTTTAGTCATGCCTTTCCAGACAAGAAGAACGAAAGTCAATCGACAAGAATACTATTTATGTAAATCGTAGGAAGAGCACTATCTATGTACTTTGTACTTTCTAGAATGAATATGATTTTTTATTGGCATGTCTATTCTTCCTCTTTTTTTTTTTTTGCATTATGTGATGGCAATAAAAGGAAATTATTAAAATTGGCAAGAAGTTAATAACTTATACCAACATAATGATGATTTGAGTAGCACTTATCTTTTTTTAAAAGACATTGCATCATTTCGAATGGCTTGTCGCCCCTTTTTGCTTGTCTTTATTATGTTTTGTAATCTGGACTTTCTCTGGGATAATGGCCGTGATTGGATTATTTATTGGAGAAGTCTCTTGGTTCTCCGATCGCTCATGATGGAAGTTTTTGTTTGATGGAGATCTTGTAATGCCCCTAATGATACCCTAGGAGGGGTAGATGGTCATTTTGCATAAGACAGAGATTGATTTTGTGGTTAATTAAAAGAAAATTTTAATGTAGGGACTTAATTGAAAAGATCAAATAAAAGAATTGTGGCAAAAATAGAAATAAAGAAAGATGAAAGATTAAAGTAAGAATCATAAATATTAAGAGGGACCAAAGTGAACTTTGCCAAGATTTTTATTATTAACCAATGATATTTAAGCAAATGGATGGATATGAGATAAAGAAGTAATTCTTGGTCTTCTTTTGCTTGGGTGGCCGGCCATACTTGGCCAAAGAGACACAAATTGTCTCTTTTGTTTTCTTTTCTCTCATCCTTTATGTTCTTCTCTTCTTCTTCATTTCATGATGCTTCTAAGAAGGAAAAGCTATAGAGAGTAAAGATAAGAATTTTACAGCAACCTAGGATGAAGAGCAAAAGAAAGGAAGGAGAAAGATAAGGAAGAGAGAGAGAGAGAAAGGTAAAGCTTGAAAGGTTAAAGCTTAAAGAGGTATGGGAACTTAACCTTGCTTGTGTGTGTGTTTATCATGTATTTGATGTAATAATAGTAGTGTTTGATGTTACAGTAAGTAAATATCATGAAAAAGTGAGGTTAGACTTGATTGAAAATCGGAATAGGAAGGGGTGTCAAAGATAAGGGAAAAACTGTTTTAAGGTTCATTGGACCAGTCTTCACTGTTTTAGTGATATCTTGAGTTATAATGATTGGAATTGATAAATTCCAGTTGGATATGAAAATATACACATATATATTCATTTCATATGAAGGACACGACCCTTGAATCAATTTGTATGATAGTGAAAAATTAGCTTGGAACCGGGTCTTGACCGCTGCCCCTGTCATTGGGAGCAGTCTTCGGTTTTTTGTGCATAACTTGAGATTTATAGCTCTGATTGGGGTGATTTTTGATGTTTCAGAAACTAGAAATATATATCTACAACTTTGTAGAATAAAGTTTTAGCTAAAAATGACGTTTTCTGGGTCAAAAATGGTATATAAGTTGAGACAGAAAATCTGTCTTTGAGCGATTTCAGGCATCACGGTTACTACGAGTTTCATAGTAACCGTGAGGCAGTCCAGAACCTAAATGCACCCTATCTCACGGTTACTAAGCATTTCATAGTAACCGTGACCCCTTTAAAAAGTAAAGAACACGGTTATTACTCCTCCGGTAATGACCGTGAGGTAGTCTGGCGTAGTCCAGACCCGAAAGAGCAATTAGGTCACGGTTACCATGAATTTGGTAGTAACCGTGACCCATAAAGCATGTCTTGGCCACGGTTACCATGAATTGGTAGTAACCGTGACCCTCCCTCAAAGTCCAAACATGAAAGTTAAGACCCCATTTGAAGCATAAGATTAACTATTCTTCCTTAAACATATATTGTACCTTAAATATAAAGTATATGACATTGCTCAACCATAAACATATGAAATGTATAAGTAATATAAAGATAAGTTATAGTAATTGATATATGAAAGTATTTACTTGAATATGGTTGGGTTATATCGACTATCTGCATATGTTTTTGATTGTGACATGACAGTTAGAGAATATTATTTTATTGTTGGATTTGTCATTTCATATGATGAATCGTATGCTATGACTCAAATGATACATGAGATATGATTCTTTGCCTGCACATAGAGACTTGGTTGTGGATAGATAGGCATGCCTATAGGGTTATCGCAGCTGCTTCTGTTTGACTCTTATGAGTCTTCTGTTTGTCTCTATATGAGACTTCTGTTAGATACCTACGGGTATCCTTCTGTTTAGATACCTACGGGTATCCTTCTGTTTTGATACCTTCGGGTATCCATTGCACCCGTTATCCACACCCACAGAAATTTACGCAGGCCATTGATGCAAATAGTGATATGCTTTTACAGTTTAAAACTGTTACTGTTCTGATTACATGATACTGTTATATTTTTATTAATCCTATAAGGCATTGTATTTTATTATCATTGAATGCTTGGTGATAACTACTGTGAGTGGTTATCAATGTGTTATTAGTTGCTCCCCACTAAGCTTTATAGCTTAGCACGGGTGTTTATCCGTGTAGGTACTTGAAGTTAAGGTGCTTTCTGTTGGGACAAGAGCTGCTAATGTAAAGCCAACACTAGAGATAGGAGAGAGTCTATTACATTTATAATTCATTTTCTTTTTGTATTTATTATTTTGTATTAAAGAACCTTAATTAAGAGAACATTTTATTCATAGTATATTGAGATATGTATGTGAAAATGACACCAACAACTAACATGACTATAAAGGAAATAAATTATCATATGTAAAAGAACTTATATAATGAAAAGTTTGGGTGGACTAGTGCGGTCCTTACAGATCTTCTTTATTCTGTATTGACCAATGTGGCGAGACCAGTGGGCTAGCTTTTAGATCTTGTTGCTAACGGATCGGGTCCGCTTTGTTGATTTAATTCTTAATTTTCTGGAGGAGTAAGAGGAGATGGCGTCTTGGTTTATTTGATTCCTTTTATCCTCGTTCATATTTTCTTTACCCCTTTTTCGGGCTTTGATTTGGATCGGAGGGATTCCTCTTAAAGATACTTCTTGAAATATGACTCAAACTCTTGTTGTGGGAAGGAAAAACCTTTGCCATGGTTTTTATTTTGGGTAAATGTGACTCTTTTTTCAGAATAAGATATTTTATTACATTAATGCATAATGATAGTTTCATCGATCTTTCGATCGGGATATCACATGTTTTCGTCGATCTCTTAATCGAGATGTTTACATATTTTCGTCGATCTTTCGATCGGGATATTTACATATTTTTGTCTATCTCTCGATCGAGATGTTTACATGTTTTCATTGATCTTTCGATCGAAATATTTACATTTTTTCTTCGATTTTTGGCATGATTCTTGTAACACCCTCTCCATTCTGCCTCACCGGAGCCTCGCCGGAGACTCACCGGAGCTCCATCGGAGCTGCCCACCTGCTGCCAGAGCCGCTAGGACCCCTCCGGTGGCCTTCACGCGCCCCAACCAGTTACCTTGTTAAAAACCATTTCTTCATTATCCACATAGCTATTACCAATGCACATGTTAGTTTCACTTTTACTTTCTTATAAATCAATATATATATAAAGTAATTGTTGATCCGTATAGGAGATTTCTTCTATAAAATATTTGTTCTTCCCTACTAAGCTTTATAGCTTAGCACGGGTTTTGTTATCCGTGTAGGTTTATGGCTCAACCATCAGAAGAAGGATTTAGTGTGGGTAGATCTCTATCAGGGTTTACAGCTGTAATGAGATGATTTTAATGTATATTGTTCCTTACTTTGGAATGTTATAGTGAAGTAAAAGTGTAATTTGTAATATTGACTTATCTGAGGAATGTGATTAATAATGAGAATGGATTTGTGAGATGCATGATGAAATTATTTTGTTTTGATGTGCCCCTGATGGGCTGAGGATATTGTCTGATTATTTTCAGGTGGATTAGATAAGTTTTTAGACGTTATATTGCCGGATTTTTATTTGGTAATAAGTCATTTGGACAATTATAGTTTATCGGCTTACTTAAGTTATAAGTAATTCCTTTTTGAACAAGCTTGGAGTTGATGGAATAGTTAAGATTCAAAAGAAAATCTTGCTGATTTTGGAATTGTTACTCAGTGCATTGCTCCTCAAAGGGTCAATGACCAGTATCTGACAAATGGTCCGTAGGAAAAAAAAAATTTTCCAACTTATCACTTGTTTCGGTTAGACTGTCAGCAAGGGTGTTACAATTCTGTTATATTTGCATTCTTTTTTTGGAATTGGAAAAGAAACGTTCTTTTAAAGCCTTCTTCACTTTAACCACTTTTTCTGTACGACTCATTTGGGTTTTGTTCTTACCCTTTTTTAGATCACCAGGAGGGGAGGTGTGTTTGTTCACATCTTTTTCTCCTTTCCTCAGTCGGCTCTCTTATAGTTGTTTTCGTCCACAGGGCATGATCCTGGTGCCATTTTTTCTTTGAGATCTTCCTTCTCCAATTCAACTTCCTCTTCTCAGTTCCCTTACTGTGTGGGCCAGCGAAAGGAGAGGCGTTCCTAATGCAACCTTTTGGCTCCGGTGTTGGGCTCTACCTGATTTTCTTGGAGATGTAGAGGGGGAGCAACTGCTCTCTTCTTCCCAAAATGTCTCCTAGTATGCTGGTTCGGAGAGCCCCGTATTCCCTTTGCGTGTTAAATCGAATGAGGGATGTTTCTCCTCCTTTTAGCCTTAGTGCTTGGTTTTTTGCCTTTTTTTAGTCTTAGAACTCCATTCTTATTTATTCAAGTGTTTATGCGTTCTATGAGATTTCCATAGAATCCCACATCTTCTTCTTTGTGGCGTTTTACACTCTTTGCTTGATGATTTCTCATGTAGTCTCGAGGACTTTCATGGAAACTCTGTGTCTTATTTGCCATTTGACGATCTCTCATGTAGTCTATAATGGCCTCAACATTGGGTCTATCGTGAACAGTACTTTTCGATGGTGAATAGTATTTTTCGGGTCCGAAAGGATAACCAAAAGTCAAAAATATTTTATTGAACCATAGGAAAGTACTGGTCATGATGAGTCCGGGGTTGAAATTTGAAGTGAAATTGAGGTCAAATAAGCCTCCAAAAGTCAAAAATACGAAAAAGGTAGCAAATCAATTTTTCTAGTAGCGAACGCGACTTGATTTTACGTAAATAATTAAAAATAGTAAATAAATTCTGAATATTGCCAGATTTTGTATGTCTACACAAATTTTTGTGTAGAATATTTTAGTGATGAGAATGAAATTTTTCAGTGACACCGGCAGTTGTCGAATTGGACCGATAAGTTTGAATCGGACCGATAACGGACTCCGATTGAGCCAAAAATTTGTGTGCTAGCTATTTTTGATGTGATAAGAGTGATGAAATTATTTTTGGAGTGATTTGATGGCTGGAAGAGAGAGAAATTTGATTGGGCCTTTAGAGGCCTAAATTGGGCCTTTATAGTTAATTGGGTAAAGCTCATCTTTTTGGCCCAATTTTAGGCCCATTGGAGAGGTATATAAGGGCTAAAAATCTGGAGAAAACTCCAGAAATAAGCTCATCTCCTTCCTTTCTCTCCTTGGCCGAAACACACCTTGCATTTCTTCTCTCTCTCTCTTGCTTCATAAACAGTCAAGTTCTCTCTTAAATTTCAACTTAGGAGTTGTAGTCTCATCCCTCTAGATCAATAAAATAGCTTCACTTGATTGATTTGGGCAAAGAAAGTGAAGAAATTAAGAAAAGAAAGGGGTAAGTTGGATCTTGAGAATTTTAGTATTTTAATTTGATTCTTTAATGGTTTTCCATAGATTTTGAGGTGTAAAATTTGATTATGAGCTTGGATTTTGCATTTGAGAACAAAAAAATAAGAGAAACTAAGCTTGAATGGCCGGCCATGTAGGTGGTGAAGAAAGAGGGAGTTTTTCCAAGGACAAAGGTAAGGAAAAGGAAGCTTAGACTCCCTAATTCAAGATAAAATTGTAAGTGAATAATTAATCTTTACATTTTCTAAGTTTATGAATTTTTCCCAATTACGTAACTAGGGTAAAAATGATTAAAGTGTTTAATTGGTGTGTTTATGTTAGGGTAATTATAATTAAGCTAGAGAAAAGATAAATGGAAAGTGAAAATGAAAGAAAGAAAATTTTTAAGATGATAAATAGTGGTGGCCGAAATTGTTAGTAAGGAAAATTGGTGAGAAAAATACAAATAAATAATATATGTTAGCTTAAAATAATAGTAGACATGATAATTAATGTCTATGAATTTTTAGAGAATATTTGGAAATTATTTGGAAATTTTTAAGATTATGTATAGTATATGTATTTAATGAAAGTTGTGTTTTATAGTGAATTAAGTGATTATTTTGATGAAAAATGACATTAACTAATAAATAGTGCTTAAATAATTTTTATTGGCATTTATTGAATTTATTGGGATTTTATTGAAAATTTAATGTTAATGTGTATAGTGAAAAAATTGAATTATTGGTTAATATTTGTATAAATATGTGTGAAAAAGATGAAATTTATATGAGATTAAATTATAGTCAATGAAAAAGAATTAAAAAGTCAACCGATAAATTTTTCGAAAATAAAAAAAATTTTATAAAGTAATTATTACTGTGCCTTTAGAATTAGTCTGGCAGTAAAAACTAGTTCTGGATATAGTTGGCTAGCCATAAGAATACTTTTTACTACGGTGCAGGTCATGGCAACTTGCTTTGCTATGAGTAGGATCATTAATCTCCATGGCTTAAGTGTTAAAGTGAAAGTAAAAAGTGCAGTGTTATGAGAGTCGTTCTTTGAAAATCATTTCTCTTTTTAGTGGGGTTCGTGAGGTCTATGTTCCGTGTATCCGGTCTGAGATTTTCTGTTGGGTCTGTACTAGGGGCATAATGAAAATAAAGTGATAAATAAGTGAAAAGAAAATGAAAAGAAAGAAAGAAAGAAAGTGAAAAAGGATCAAAATGAAAGAAAAAGAAAGTTTAGGAGTAAAATGGTAATTTTTTTAAAAGTGTAAAAAAGCCAATAAATTAAGTAGAAATTGCTTAAATAAAGATAAAATTATCCGATAATAGTTAAATTGTTAAGAAAATGAATTTTATTATCAATAGGGACTAAAATATAATTTTTCTTATAAATGACAATTTAAGTGAATAGAAATATAAAATGTTTCAATTATTAGTTTAGAGAACAAAAATTAAGCTTATAATGGCAAAATTATAATTATGCATTTGTAATGAATAATATAATAGAATAAGTCAAAATTAATGTTTTAAAATAATATTAAATGATTTTATAATTAAATGATTAAATGTTAATATATATAATAATAAAAAATGAAAATGTTAGAAAAGGTATCGATTATTAGTCATCACTGAGCATATCGAGTGTTCAGTGTGTAGTTTTTACTGCGCGCAGATCAGAAGGAGCTGGAGCAGGAATACACTCTAAGAGACTTCTTTTAAGATGCTCGAATTGTTTAAATTTTTGGCATGTATATATATATGTACAACTTTACTTGGATGTGTAATGTAAAACTAAAGTTATTTTAGTAAACTGTTTTTGGATGTAAATGGAATGAAATTGATGATAGTGTATGGATATGGATTATATTATTGATTGTTGTGCCTCTGAGAGACTGTGTGGTTTGTTTGCGTTTCAAGGAGCTAGTCCTATATACAGCCATTATATTGCAAAAATTTTACTAAATGCATAGTAATTTGGGACAGTTATAGGTCATCGACGATTTATTTTAAATAAGCTGAAGCATGCTAATGAAGTATGGTAATATAAAGATTAAGTTGGAAAAAAAATTTCTGGTTTCCGGTACAATATCAGAAGGGATAAGGGTGTTACATAGTCTCGAAGACTTTCATGGAAACCTTGTATCCCTACAGTGTGACGACGAGTTTGCACGTTACTTGCAAGTCGTGAAACTTGGGTTTTTCTGCCCAGTCGTCGACTATCAACGAGAGTACCAAATAATAAATCACAAAGTTTTGTAGAGGAGAGTGTCTCCACTTTATGTTAGATGTGGGTAGGTTTGAGAAACAAGAGATTAGTTTTGATCGGATCCTTCAGCTGGGAAACCTGCAACAACACTTAGTCTGGTGGACTCGGGCTTCAGCACTCCGACGCTCAAGTCAGCTATCAGGATAAGAAAAGATAATGAAGTTAATTTATTAAGGGAGAGATAGCAAGAAGGAGTTGTCCTTTTTAGGGAGGAATCTGCTATTTATAGTCCCGAAAGAGCTTGAAGCAGTATGCTCAATAGTGCCCCTACTCTGAAATAAGCATGGCCTATCCCCGTAGGTAGCAGTGATGGGATAGTGGCGTGCAGCAGTCTTTGTTAGTGAGACGTCCGGTCCAATCGGATAGCCTCGATTATTGAACTTCTTCTCAGCTAGGGGGTATTTAATGGGCTTTTTCTTGGGTCTCTTTCTGTGATGTTGGGCTGTTTGGTTTTGCTTTTTCAGGTGTTATCAATTACATTCTGCTTGAAATTTACGATTTATATTTAAAATTGTCAAACAAGGTTCTAAGTTCCAATAGGCTTAAAAATATTTGAATTCCAATTGAAAGCAAAGAAAAATTTACAATCGTAATTTGTAAACCTTCTATTTTATCATAACAAAAGATAAATGTATTGGAAAACAAAAACGTATTTTTTTTTCTATCATGATTATTCGATTAAACCGTCAAAAACTTAACTATTTTTTCAATTAATTAGAGTTTAAAATTTACTCTTTCTTTTCCCAAAATGTAATTATAAAAAAAAAAAATTGGAATAGCACAGTTGTTTTCAATCTGTATTTATATGTTATCATTTCAACCTCAAGCAAAAATACTAATACCTAATGATTATTTTAAGTTTTTTTTTCAAGTAAAATAATCCTAAAATTTGTGCAGTATCACCCATATATATAGCATAGTTTCATGCTGTTTTTAACTGAAATAATTAATGATACACTGGGCAATTTCTAGTAAAAGATTGACCTTGTATATTTTATTCTTTTATAGAAAAAAAAAAAAGAATAAGTAAAGTTATAACTAGAAACTTTTCATTAGATTTTATTAATTTAATCTCACTCTATATCTGATTTTGAGAATATATATCAGTAATTTTTTTTTTATTGAAAGTTGATTTTAAAATTACTAATTGTGTGGTTGATGCATCGTGTATGGACAAATATAAACATGAGTTGTATGCATTGTAATATACTCACCAAAAACACCTGTAATTACATTAATAAATTAATAATTAAGTTTGTCAGAGGATTGATGTGATTATTGTATGAGTCCCAAATATATAATTTAGAAGTGATAAATAGAGTATTACAATTTTTTTCATAAAGTAAAATAAAGTAAAAAATATGCAATATTAAAATACAGTTTCAATTGAATCCATTTTATGTATTTTACTTAAAATATTTTAATTCAATCTTTTTTCAATGATCAATACATGTATGGACGAAATTAATTATAAAAAAAAATCAATTTATGTAAAAATTCAATATGATCACGTAGTAGAATAGAGACATATTATGAACAATTCAGTAGAGCATTTGACAAATATAGAACAACGAAATAAATAGAATACGAAATTAAAGAGAATAAGTGTGAGGCTCCTACTTATATCCTAGGAGATTTACTATGTAATGTATGATGCATGTGTTTAATTGATGATATAATTTATATATGTTTGCCCAGTTCATGTTATTGTAAGTTAAGATCTAGAGGAAATTATTTACTAGGAGAGGGACAAAATGGTCACTTTACATTAATTTCTACATGTGCATAATTGAGAGAGAATATGGTATTAGGAACTCAATTGTAATAAGAAAGGATAAGTTATGTGGTGAGAACAAGAATTAAAGGGAAATTAGGGAGCTAAATGCAATTTATTTGAGTCAACCAAAAGAACCAATGGGACAGTGACATTTAGCCACTCTAAACTCTTTATGAAACTTGAAGGAAACTCAAGGAATTTCAAGAGGGAGGGCCCGGCCATTCAAGAATAGAAACTCAGCCGTTTCACTCCCTAAATAATTCCTAAATAAATCCCAAAGAAAATTTTGCTTGTTGCTTGAGAGGAGAGAGAATTTAGGGTTAGTGTTCTAAGGTATAAGCCCTCTTTTCTTCTCTTCTACCTTAGTTACTATGATGGAAAGATATATATGATTATATATATGTGATTTTCTATGTAGAAGGAGAAAGGGGAAAGAAGTGCAAAAAGAGTGAAGGAAGTGTTATTTTGGCTTGAAAAAGGTATGAGAACTTTCTATGATTTTGATTGTGTATGATTAAATTGGTGACATGAGAAATGAGTTATTAAGTGTTAGAACAAAGTATTAACATAGAAATTAAGTCCATGAATGCTTGAAAACTGAATTAGACAAGTTATTGGTGAAATCACAAAATTTGCCTTAGGACTCAACTAACCAATTCGGATTGTTTTGGCTATAACTCGAGTTACAAGAATCCAAATTGAGTAATTTCAGTTGGAATAGAAACTAGACTCAGAGCATTGAATTCATATGAAGAATTCAAAAACTGAATCCCCTTGTAACATGATGAAAATCGAGATTGAACTTTAATTATGTCTGCTGCCCTGTCAATGGGAGCAGTCTGTGTTTTTTTGTGAATATCTGAAAATGTACAGGTCTAAATGGAGTGATTTTTAATGTTTTAGAAACTAGAGACACAGGGTATCAACTTTGTAAAAGATCACTTTAGCTGAAAATGTCATTTTCTAAGTTAAAAAAAAATATACAAACTGAACATGAGAATCTATCTTTAGAATTTTTAGAGCAAAATGGACCTCACGATCAGCATCCAAATCAGTACTAACCATGACCCCAGTCCAGAATCGAATGTGCACTTATCTCATGGTCAGTACCAAATTGGTAATGACCGTGACCGTCCCTTGTTTTCTTTTAAACTTACTTTTTGGCCCCAAATTGTTACTAAAGCTCACCCAAGCCTCCCTAAATATTTTTAGAACCTTCTAAACATAAAATTAAAGATAATTTGTACCATTATATATGTAATTAGCATATTGAGATATAGGGGAGGAGTTAAAGCATGTTATATATATATGTTCCTATGATTGAGACTATGTAAAGATAGTTATGTAATTGCAAATGTGATTATACAATGATGATGATATTACACTATAATAATTATTTTGAACATTTGCATGCCTAATTATGTAATTTGATGAATTGTACATAATGAAAGGAATGATATATAAAATGATCAATGTCTGCTCATAGAATTTGATGGTAGATAGACAGACATGTGTATAGGGTTACAAATATAGCTGCCACGGTGTTGACCCGGCCCATTTAGGTCCACAGTATATCCCTATTAGGACCATAGTCATGACTCTGTTTGGGTTCACATGTTTAATACCTACGGATATTTATATTTATATGTTTGATACTTACGGGTATCTACAACACCCGTTATCCACTCTTACAGAACTTAGGCAGCCATTCATAGGGTATAATAAATAGTAAATATTTGATGTTAAATAATGACATGCTGTGTGTGTGTGAGAGAGACTAGCTTTCTAGTACAAATCAAATGTATAGTGATATTTTATAACTGATTGTGACATATTGTTAAATAACATAAATAAATCTTATTATTATTGCATGTTGTATGTGCATGGAAATGACCATAGTAAGTGGTTGTTTACATATTTATTATTTTCTACTAAACTGTATAGTTTAGCACGGATGTTTATCCATATAGGTATTCAAGATAGATCTTTCCATCAGGGACAAATCCAACAATAGTAAAGCCAACACCAACTTAGGAAAAGCAAAGTATGAAGATGATAATGTTTTTGGGCTATGTTTTGTTATTGTAAATTTTATATGTATGTTTTGCTAAGAAAATGTACTATAAAGGCACAATGCAAAGAGAAAAACATTATTATAACTATAATGTATTTTCATCTTATATAGACTATTTCCATGCATGAGTATGATTGTAAATCATAGGAAATTATATGATATGTTAATAAATGAGATGTAATATGCCTTGATGTATAAAAGTTAATACACCAAGTAACAGGATCCAGGAAAATGCTAGAGTAGTTCTTACAGTAAGGGATTGGAAAATTGACACAATGATTTATAAAAATTCAGATATGACTATATATTTTTCTTAATACAATCTACTTTAAGAGTTTCTCTCTTTATAGTGTAATTCTATTTAGCAAATAAAAGGCAAAAGTCAGTTATCCTAGATTTATCTAAGTTTTTCTCTCAAGTGAACAACTCTAAAACACTTAACTTTTTTTTTTTTTAAATTTGATTTTTTCCCCAAGTAAAAAACCTAAACATTTGCTAGTTTGTTTATTTATACTCTAATAATTTAACCTCACATGATTTATTTAATAATACTCACTAATATAATTACAATAAAAAACTATAATTATTTTAAAGATATATGATCGTCATAGTTCATGATAATGGGATGAAACTTATAATAATAAAATGTTCAAAAGTAAATGCGTTTCACTTACATGTTCTTATACTTAAAACAAAATCCCTTTTTATAGTTCAAAATAAAATAGTCATTAAGTGTGAAAATATTTTCAAAAACGTTTTCTTAATAACAAGAAATCTAATATTTGTTTTCTTTGGTAAATCTCAACAACTAGAAAATCATTTAGAATTTTTTTTTTCTTTTTTCAAAGATTTGTTTATATGTAAAATTCAGAAAAAAATCAAATTAAATATGTCATGATATAATTTTAGAAAATCTTTTAATGCAATGAATGAATTGTATGTAAGTTTGTGAATCCTCATAAAATGATTTTAGTTTGTTTCCTAAATAATATTGATTTTCAAAAATATCATAAAAGTCAATGTTTGATTCTAACATTAATATAGAATACGTCCGGTCTGTTTTGATCCGGATAGAACACATGCCATCGGTTTTAATGAATTGAATCTGCAAACAAAAATTTTAGAAAGTTCAAAACTAACTGGTCTTACAAGGTTTTATTATTTATCAAAATATAAGATTGATTGTCAGCCTTTTGAACTAATATTTCCTTTTAACTATTCTATCTTTTTTTTTTATTATTTATGTTATAATCGATTCGTCATTTAAAATTTATTAATTCAACCAATCTGGATTAGCATTAAACATGCTAATAAGAAAGAGCAAAATGCTTTTTTTTTTCCAAATATTTAAAGATGATTCATACTAAGATTTCAATTATGTTTGCAAATGAAAGCAAAATGCTCATTTTAGATATTCAAAATATTTTATACTTAAAATTCCAGTAATTTTTTATTGAAGGAGAATAGATGTTGTCATTCCATTTCAACCATTCAAGCACTATTATGCTCTCTAAATTGTAAGTATTAACCAATATATATATATATATATATTGTCAAAAACTATTAACCGAATTTTAGAGGTGAGCAAAAAAAACCAAAATTTAGGTTAACCGAAAAATTGATCCGAAATCGAATCGATTTTTAGGTTAATCAAACTAAAAATTTAGATTTATGATTTTTATTTTAAAAATCTATGGTTAACCAAACCGAAACGTTAACCGATTTATATACATTTTATAAATTATATTTTAAATTTTACACATATATTTTTCAATATTTATGTAATTTATAAATATCATGATATATAACTTTCTAAAATATTATTAATTAACATATTTTAATAAATAAACATTAAAATTATCTTATTATTATTATTATTATTATTATTATTATTATTATTATTATACATGTATAATTAATATTCTGTTGTTAGTTTCATATTGAATATATTTAATTCTTATATTTAATTATGAAAATTTTATTTTTATTTTGATTCTTTTAATAAATATTGTATTTAATTTGTATTTTTTATTTTTAAAGCATTTTTAACTATTAAAAATAATATTATAAATTGTATAATTTATTAAATTTATATATTAAAATTTTTTTGTGGTTAACTAATAAACTGATCTGAAAAATAAAGTTAAAAATCGAAATCGATATAATAATTAATCGAAATTAATGAATTGGTTAATAAATTTATTAATGGATCAATTAATCGGTCTATTTTCATTCCTACCGAATTTGAAAGCTATAATTATTACTATTTTTTTTATGGTAATTTTGAAATGAGATTGTTGAGTCTTGCCAAAAACATGAATTGCACGTGAGGCCCAAAGTCAGTGTCTAAAAGTAATCATAGGCTTTAAGAACCTAGGGTAAAGTTTGAGGTAAGGATCAAGGTCACACACTGGAGACCAAGATCCAACAAACCTTTCTACAAGCAGGAGGTCAACGGGACAAGGTGCTCATTCCGACCCACGTCCTCCTCCAATAGGGAATAAGGGATTACCTATAATAATAATAATAATAATAATAATAATAATAATAATAATAATAATAATAATAATAATAATAATAATAATAATAATAATAATAAAAATAAATAAATAAATAACAAATCCACTTGTAAAAATATATCTAAGAGAACGTAAGCAAGAAAATACAATTAAAGGGATATTTCTCAACTTATTATTTAATGCAAAATCTTGAATGGCAAAGGCAGAAATTGGCAATCAAGAACAACTTTCCATAGCTGCACCAGACCCTAACTTAGTTAGGGATGAACATGGATCGATTAATCGGTCCATTAGCAAAAAAATTAATCAGTTTATTAATATCGATTTTTTAAAATCATCAACTATTAACTAGTTCGTTTCATTCGGTTAATCAGTCCATCGGTTTCGGTTTGATTAACCAATATTTTTCGGTTAACCATTAAAATTTATAACATAAAATTATTAAAAAAAATTAGACAAGGTTCAATTCAATTTCAAATGTATAAAGTAATTTAATATAAAAATTACGAAACAAACATAATTTACTAGTCAAAATTCATGTTACATAGATTAATAGCTGATATTATAAAATAGATTTGATATTTGTTGAAAATTAGAATATATTTGATTTTAAGTTAAATAAAATTTTGAATAATATTAAATATTATAACATAAACTCTAAAATATAAGAAAATATAATTACATGCTATTAAGTAAAATATGAACACTAATATATGATAAAAAAATAATATATATAAAAGTTAATTGAATACTATATATAAATATTATTATATAACTAAAGAGAATGACATAATATAAATTTAATTTAATATAAAAAATAAAAATATAATTTAAATATATTTTAAAATATTATTTTATGTAAATTTTAGAGAGAAAGAGAAAAAATTGAAGATATAAAAATTATATATATATATATATATATGAATCGGTTAATCGTTGACTAACGGTTAACCGGTACCTAAAAACTTAAAACGTAACCATTAATCAAAAATATAAAAATTAAAAACCGTGACCGAATTTATCGGATCGATTAACCATAAAAATCAATTTAATTTCGAATCGATTTTATAATTAACCATATTTTCAATTTTTTCGCTCATTCTAAGTGAATTTTGAAAACGATAAGTCAACATTTTCTCACGAATTAAACTTTTTAGTAATCTTTATAATGGAATGTGTGCGGATAACAGGGGCACTAATTCACACCATCCGATTCTTTTCTTTTCTTTTCTTTTCTTTTCTTTTATTATTATTATTATTATTATTATTATTATTATTATTATTATTATTAATTGATAAAAGAGGCAAAATTTTCACTCAAAAATTTGAAATGGTTCAAATATGCTACTCAAGTATTTTTTTTCTTAAAAAAATGGCATTATAGTTATAAAATGAGTTGGATTTTGCCACTTTAATCCATATCAGCAGCTGAAAATATGAGTTGATAACAACCTAAAAGACACATCAGCAAAAAATAGACACGTGACATTGGAATTAATCGGATCAAAATTAAATTAATTCGAATTAAAACCTTAAACTCAAGTTAAATCAAACCCAAATTAAAATAAATTAACCAACCCAATTAAAACCTTAAACCCAATTAAATTAGCCTACAATAATTTACCCGTTCTCCTTCTCAAATTAAAACAAGGCAATGGTAAGTCCATTTTTGTTGTGCCATCATATTCAAAGATAAAGTGAAGGAGAGGCATGATTGTTGTACGGAAATAATGAGAAAAAGAGTTATTAATGTTAGAAGACTGGAGTAAATATCATACTGCAATGTACCATTTGATCTATAACTGAAAGTCAATGCTCGAAAATTATATTAAATCTTCAAGTTGTTTAGTTGTTTTCTTTTTGCAAAAGGATTCCATGTGGAACAAAACCTGCAGAAAACAATATTCAGTAGCTTTTGATGCAACACAACACACCAAATTCTCATTATTATTGAACATTTGATGGCCAGAGATATAATCAGCTGAGGAAAATCTGAAAGCTTCTTTTAAAGTCAAGAGACAGTAACCAATTGTGGTTGGTGTGAGTGGTAAGGCACTCTCATCCCTTAAGTGAGGTCAGGGGTTCGATCCCCCTCACGTACGGAGCAACACATTGGCCAGCACACTACCCCTTAATTGGGCCGACACGGTGCGAACGAGGATTAGTCTGGGTGTGGTACGGGCTTAAAGGTGCCTTCCATAGTTGGAGCCCATCCAGGATACCCCGTGCATTTCGCATAAAAAAAAGTCAAGAGACAGTGAAAAAAAAAAGGAATGAGCTTGATCTTGTAATTTTCTTCACCATTCACCAGTACATGCCTCAATTGTTTCATATTAAGAATTTCTAACTTTCTATGGCTTATAACTAAAGTTTGAAGATTTTTAATTGGGTTTAAGGTTTTAATTTGGTTGGTTAATTTGTTTTAATTTGAGTTTGGTTTAACTTGGATTTTAAGGTTTTAATTTGGGTTGATTTAATTTTGGTTAGATTAATTCTAATGATACGAGTCCATTTTTTTTGTTGATATGTCAATTAGATTGTTGTCAACTCATATTTTCGTCTGCTGACATGCTTATAATAGCATTTTTTTTAAGAAAAATGCCATTTCAAAAACTTGAGTGACAAATTTAACCCTTTTTCCTTTTTAATTTTGATGTAAAATCAAATTATCTCATTTATTTATTTTTTATAAGAATATATCTTTGAAAAAATTAAATTCAAATATTTTTGGCTTTTTGTGGTGTGTTTACTAACTTCTCGTGTTCCTTTATTATTATTATTATTATTATTATTATTATTATTATTAACTATCAATTTTTCTATTATTTGTTTAACGTGCAAGGGAAAAACTTATTTACTGGTATTATTGGGGACATTTGTTTTAATAATTTAATTTTAAAAATAATTTATAAAAATAGAATATATCAGAATTTAATTATAAAATTAAAATTTTTTTCAAAATTGTTGTCACCTGAAATAGTTTTAAACTGTAGGATTCACGCCATAAAATTGTCAATTTTTACTGAAATCATTGCGAGTTACAGCTGTTTCATGCCTGAAATGACAAAGTGATACATGGCACGGAAATATTTGCATTGTTAATTAATATTTGACATTCAAATATTGGAAATTGGGTAGCTGTAGAATGGTAAAAAGCAGTTGATCATGTACCCCTACGTCTTGAGTTCAACTCTGAGCCCCTGCATTTTTCGAATATTAAATTTATATCATTATATTATAGAAAAATGGCAATTGACTTATCTTTGAAAAATGACCTCGTCTAACCCACCCCTCTTAGCTGATTTTTTTTTTTATTATATTGCATATATATTAAAGTATTATAGAAATATATATTATTATATTATAGAAAAATGGCAATTGGCTTATCTTTGAAAAATGACCTCCCTTCATATCTTGAATTCGAGTCTCATCCACCCCTCTTAGCTGACTTCTTTTTTTTTTTATTATATTGAATATATATTAAAGTATTATAGAAATATTGCATAACAATCATAAATATAGACGAATTTTTTTTATTATATTGAATATATATTAAAGTATTATAGAAATATTGCATAACAATCATAAATATAGACGAATTTTTTTATTATATTGAATATATATTAAAGTATTATAGAAATATTGCATACCAATCATAAATATAGGGTTGTGGTTTAATGATAAATAATTTATTTTAAAAAAATAGCTTCCTTCCAGGTCTTGGATTTGAGTTCCATCAATTGCAATATTTTTTAATATTGAATATATATTAAAATTTTAAAAATATATTGTATATAAATTTCAAATGTAAAGTTATAATTTAATGGCAAATGACATTCTTCATTTTTTTAGCACGCGAAGATTAAATTTCTGCACAACTATTTTTTTTAAATATATTTCATATAAGTTTTAGATATAAAGTTGTGGTTTAATAGCAAATGACCTATTCTCCACTTTTCTAGCACGTGAGATCAAACCTCTGTGCAATTAATTTTTTATATTAGAGTTTATAATTAATTTTTTATGTATAAATTATTTACATTAATAGAAGAAACTATTAAATCATGTAAAAAATTTAATAATTAAAAAAGAGTTTTTTACTTATAAATTACCAAAAAATTTGTTATAATTTATAATCCGATCGAAAAATAGAGATTTTAAGTAAATTAATTTTTTAAGCATGCATTTTTAGTAAATTAATTTTTTACGTGACTTAATGGTTTCTTTTATTAATGTAAAAAAAGTAGTTGTACAATAATTTAATCCCGTGTGCTAGAAAAGTAAAAAAATAAATCATTTACTATTAAACTACAGCTCTACATTTGAAAGTTACATACAATGTATTCATTATTAAAAAAATGCAATCCTATAAAAATTTAGCTGATGGGATTCAAACCCAAGACATAAAGAGGCTATTTTTATAAGATAACTCATTTCCCATTAAACTACACTTTTATATTTGATAGTAGTATGCAATATATCAATAATATAATAATACATATTAAAAAAAAAATAATGCAGTTCATGAGAATTAGACTCAAGACGTGGAGAGACATTAGGAGGATAAGCAATTGCCTTTTGCCAATTCGCCACTATTCAACTTTGGATACACTGATTCCAAATGTTTATAATATTGTAAATATATAATCAATATAAAAAAAATAATAATTGCAGTTGATGGGAATTGTACTCTGGACGTGAAGGAACACCAGGAGCATAATGAGCTCCCTTTTGCCATTTTGCCGCCACTCAACATTTGATGTCTATATTCCAAATATTAAAAATAATTAAAATATTGTCTGTGCCACCGCTGTTTACAGCAGTTTCAAATCTGATACATAGACCATGAAATTGTTGCATGTGACAACTATTTCAGTAAAAATTGATAATTTTTTTTAGCATGAATTCCATAATTTAAAATCTTTATAAGTTATAGTAATTTTAAAAAGAATTTAATTTTATAATTAAATTATGTTACACTCCATTTTTATAGAAATTTTTTTATAAATAATGTTTTTTGAAAAAAAATTAAAAAAGTGGAGTATGTCAGAAATTATTTAGAGAGATTGGAGTATTTTTCTGAACACGCAGCAAAACGCTGCGTTATAGTGTTGGAGCGCATTTTGCGATGGTGGGGTCCACTCGACTGACGACGCAACATGTGACTGCATCATCAGGAGCGCTGCTGAATGTGCGCCACGTGTCGCGCGTTCGTTGATGATGCAACAACTAGCTGCATTGTCGTTCGTGCAGGCGATCCCCCCTCTCGCTCCTCGATACGTGTCGCTCCCTCATTGATGACGAAGTAGGATGCTGCGTTCTCAGAATTCTGCCTCTCTATAAATTCAGTCGATGAATACTTTGTGCCTATGTATTTTCTTCGATAAGTAAGAAATATGATCCAAATTTTCTAATTGAAATATAATAATATATTTTCTTAAAAATTTTTACTACAATATTATTAAATTTTAAAGATCGATTGGTGGTACAAGTATTTTATTTTAATCGATTTTTGTTAGTTTAATTTATTAATGATAGGTGTAATATAATATTATTAATATATTTTGTAATTTATTTATTTGTGAACATAATAAAATTGTTAGATCGACAGTAATAAGATTGCACGGATTATAATAATCGATTACATGTATTTATTTAATTTGAGTGTACATTTTATTGTCATATTTGTTAACATGGCATTTGATAAATGTAAAAAAATATTTACTAATGCTATAAATTATCAATAATGTATTTATTAATTAATATGTTAATGATTGTTAGACTATTATATCAATGTAAATTTTAAATTATTTGTTGATTAACAGAAATTAATTGAGAGATTGAAATCGCAGCTATTGCAATCATTGATTAGAAATATTTTTTTAATTTAACGTAATTTTATTATCATATATAGTAGTATAAAAGTTGATAAAATTGACAGTCAATAATTAAAAAAAGCAAAGAATTGAGATGTTCATGACTTTGCTATTGAGTATAAAATTTTAGGAGAAAATAGTAATTAAAGTAGACATGGTAGACAAATAATGTTTAATAAATGAAAATTAATGTAAATAAAAATTTGATATGAAAATTAATTCTATAATTTAATTATTTTTTTTACTTATAGGTATGTGAAAAATGTCATCATATATTGAAATTTATTTGCACACTAGTTTCAGCTAAATTCTTCAATAGTGGAAGCCACATCAAATGTACATAATTATTAACCTGTCCAGGACACAGTAGTCCACCAATACAACGCAGGATTCTTCAGTCAACCACCTCATTCTTAATTTTAGTCCTCTCAAATTTTCTTCTGGGGGAACAATGCCCAAGAGCCGACCACACATCTCCTGATAGTTGTGATTTAAATGTCCTGTAATAGGTCGTCCTTCCACAGGTAAGCCGGTGAGTATCTGTATATCTTTCAGAGTTATTGTAGTTTCGCCAACGGCCAGATGAAAAGTATGTGTCTCTGGCCTCCACCTCTTGACAAAAACAGTTATCATGTCAGGATTAACATTCATAACACCGATCTGAGAGACACCATAGAAACCTAATAAATGTAGGTAAGGTATGATCCTTTCATCAATGTTACTATAGTGACGCTCAACACTAGCTCTACGTGCAAATAGAACATCCGGTTTAGCCTGAAATGAATGAATTAATTTCATAAACAAACATAATATATATATTTAAAAATATTATAATTTTTAATTTTAATTTACAATATACTTACGTTTTCGTTCCATACCGCATCAGCTCGATGCTTGCCATTCAAAGTAAGCAGCTCATCATTAATTGGTCCCGGATTAATATATTGTCGTGCGTCAGAAGATTCCATTTTTTATAACCTATGTCTTAATACAGTGATATGTGTTACATGTGCACTTTTAATAAAATTATTTATTATATAATATTTGAACACTTTTAATAAAATATTCTAAATAAAATTATTAATATTTACATTTAATAAATTTGTATTCCCTACATACATGCATGACTATTATCATTAATGAATTAAATATCTTAATAAAAAATTAAGATAACATAAATTTCACCCACAACCAAAAATTACGGTATTTACCATATCATACTAAATTTTAATTTTATAATTTATAGCATTTTAATGCATCAAATTAAAATTTTTTCCAAATAAATTAAAATATTAACTTACCTTCATCAAAAAAACCTACAAATTATATTCAAATATTACGATTAAATATTAAATTCTAGACTACTAAATTATTGCACATTAATATATGGACATAAAATTATAAATAATAAATGAAAGTCTTAACTTGTTTTTTTCTTGACTTTTTCAATTTAGTCAATAAAAATATCTCCATATTACATAATAATATTATCTTTAAATATTCAATAATTTAATTTTATTAAATTATTATAAATTATACTTACCTCTAATTTCGAAGATCAAGTCTTATAGTTGTCACCTTCAAAATGTGATAGAATTTCAAATGCAAAATGGTTCAAGCAAGAAGTTCTAATTTTGAAGATCACGTTCAGCGGCGCTCCTGATGATGCAGCCACGTGTTGCATCGTCAGTCGAGTGGGCCCCACCATCGCAAAACGCACTCCGACGCTATAACGCAGCATTTTGCTGCGTATTCAGAAAAACACCCAAATTCCTCTAAATAATTTCTGACACACTCCACTTTTCTAAATTTTTTTTCAAAAAATATTATTTATAAAAAGTCCCATTTTTGTAAGTGTTTTTAAAATTACATTATTAAAAAAAAATATCCCTATTATCGCTTCTTTAATTTTCAGCAACATTGTGCAGTATTTTGCTAAGTGAAAATCGCCATGGCCGCACAGATAACATCCATCAACACCTCCGATCAAGACTTCGATCCTGTAAAAGAAGCAAAACAATTTGACGATTCCAAAATCGGAGTTAAAGGCCTACTGGATTCAGGTCTTACCTCCATCCCCCCTATCTTTATCCACCCAAACAACACACTCTCCGACCTCCAACCCCTTGACCAACCCCATTCCCACGTGATCCCTATCATCGATCTCTCGGCTTTCGATTCCGACCGCCGTTCAGTGATTGTGGATCAGATTTCGCGAGCTTGTAAGGAGCTCGGGTTTTTTCAGATAGTGAATCATGGAGTGCCGGTGGAAATTATGGACGGCCTAATTGGTGCAGTGAAAGCGTTTCACGAGCTTCCTACGGAGACTAAGAAGCAGTGGTACCGGCGGGAGACGGCGACCGGAGTTAGTTTCTTTTCTAACGTGGATTTGTTCAACTCGAAAGCTGCGAGCTGGAGGTGAGGCAAACAAATATGTGATGGTATTTGGAAGAAAGGCTTCTTTTTGTTTGCCATGTTCACTTTATATCAAATTAAATTTACAACCTTTTTATTTTTTATTTTCGGACTACAACTCTTTTTGTTTGGAAATGACATGGCGCCACGTACGCTAGATGACTCGGGTTTTTATATCTGTGCATTTTCATCTATATGATCCAACCGTCCACATCGTAAAATGTATCAAATTAATATTTCGTAATTTGAAATTCCTGAGGTATGCAGAAAAGAAGTGGTAGAGTGGAACAAGCAGGCGACGAGAGGGGCAGAAATATTGATGGAGTTGCTGTGCGAAGGGCTTGGATTGAAGGCATCAACATTGAAGGACATGACATGCTTGGAATCTACGGTCATGGTGGACCATTATTATTCGTATTGCCCTCAGCCTAGTCTGACGGTTGGAATAACATCTCATACAGATCCTGGGGTTTTGACATTGTTGCTCCAAGACCAAGTTGGTGGTCTACAGGTTAAGCATGGTGACAATTGGGTGAATGTTAATCCTGTTCCTAGTGCTCTTGTTATCAGCATTGCAGATATACTTCAGGTATAAAAGTTTTCAATAATTTTTATCAATTTATGATGTGTGATGTGATTATAACATGGGAATTGAATTTTCCTCAGATCATGTCCAATGATGAATATCTAAGTGTTGATCACAGTGTGTTGGCTAATCCTTTGCATGTTCCACGAGTTTCGATTGGTATTTTCTTCAATGCTGGTAAAAGAGACGGCATGTTCGGACCGATTCCAAATTTAATATCACCGGAAAAGGCAGCTCATTACCGGCAATTTATGTTCATGGACTACATGAAAAGTTTCTTCTTCAAAGCATTGGGTAGTAGAATTTTGACCGATTACTATAGGCTCTGACTCTGTATCTGCCAATTTTACTTATTTATGTAATTGCTATTTTAAACATTTGCCAGCATGCATATAAAGTAATTGCTATTTTAATTATGTACACGAATATAATTAGATTAGTCCATGTTAGACTCGGTTAATGTAATTATTATCTATATAAAATAAACAAATTGCTATATCATCATGCGTGGCTGAATAGTACTATTAATATTTTTGTCATTTACAACGTTCTCTAATTTATATGATGCAAAAGCATTATTCTCCAACTTCTGAGACTCGTTCATTCTATTTTCTTTGCAAGCTCAAACCATTTGGCCATATCTTCATCATCAGTTGTTTCAATGTTATCAGATCTTTTCTGGGTTTCTGCAAATGTTAATTCTTCTTCACATCCTCTAATTCCTGTACCGTCTTTATGCTTCTTTAACATCTCTGCCTTCCATCTCTCTCTTTTCTGCATTTCTAGACAAATTACTCTTCCCTCCCACAATTGGCAAATTCACTTTTTCGATAATTATGAATTTATAAACAGGCTCATATAAGAAAAAAAAACTATTTTTTAAATATTTAAAGTTACTTCATATTCAATGCTTGAACTAAAATATTGTTAATTGTAATTTTTTGGGTTAATTATAAAAAAAAGGCTCCAACTATAGGGTGTTTTTTAATATTTGTATCAAATTTCAAAACCTTACAATGTGAGCACCAAACTTACAAATTCCTTTCAATGTTAGAACTCCGTTAATTTATCCATTAGTTTAAACGGAATAAGCTGATTGGAATGTCTAGGTGGACTTTTGTCGCTATTTCACTGTTAAAAAATATTTGGATGCCAATTAAACTGCCACATCAGCTTCCTCTTTCCCAACAAATTAGCGACGATAATTTCCGTCGCAAAAAAATATTCAATTTTTTTATTATTTTTATATTTGAATTAATTAAAATTTATAATTATAATTTATAAATAAATTAAATTATTTAATATTATATTTATTTATATTTGGTACAAATTTGATTCTAAATTTTCCAAAAACAAAAAATATAGATTTATCCTTTAAATTTTATTTTATCAAAAAAAAAAGTCAGGATTATTTTTTTGACATAAAAAAAATTAAAAAGCAAATGTGTATTTGCAAATTTGAACCACACAAGAGAGATTCATTGGAGTTCTTTATTGCTTGAGTCACCATCGTATTACTGAAATACGTGTATATATATATATATATGATAATTGTTTAATGTCATTGATAATTTTGTTTAAAAAGGTAAATATTTACTTTGAAAAAAAATGAAATAATTTCAGAGAAAGAAATTTATGTTATATATAAAATATATAAACACATATACAACTCAGAATTTTAGTATCTTCACGCATACCCAATTGGTTAAAAAGAAAAAAAAAAGAAATTTAATCTCTTGAATAATTATATTGTCAAGTGAAAATATCTAAAACAAAAATATACATGTGAATTACTTATGAAAAATGAACATGTCTCGTTTTAGATATACTAATACAATATCCTTGAAAGATGTAGCAAAGGATAATTAATCGATGCTTGTAATAATAATAATAATAATAATAATAATAATAATAATAATAATAATAATAATAATAATAATTTTTAAAATTTTTTTGATTAATAATAATAATAATAATTTTTTTATACTTCAATCAATTAAAATTTATAATTTTTTTTAAAATAAATAAAGATAATATTAAATCATTTAATTTATTTATATATTATAATTAAAAATTAATTATAAATTTTAATTAATTCAAATATAAAAAATAATAATAATAAATTAAATATGTTTAGCAACGCAATTTTCCGTCACTAATTTGTTGGGAAAAAGGAAAGTAATATGACAGCTTAATTGGCATCCAAATATTGTTAGCGACGGAAATTTCCGTCGCTAAGTCCACCTTCTGTTTACACTAACAGATAAATTAAAACATTGAAAAGAATTTATAAGTTTGGTGTTCACATTTTAAGGCTTTAAAGTTTGATGGAAATATTGAAAAACACCGTATAGTTGGGATTTTTTTTTTGTAATTAACCCCAATTTTTATAATCAAAGAATTATTGATAAATAGAATCAGACTCAAAAAAGGTCTATTGAATTTATTATTATTATTTTTTATAAGTCATATGATATTTTAAGTTCATTGGCTTAACTAATTTGAGTAAGGGTGTGCATCATGTGGTTTCGGGTCAATCTGAACTGAACCTGAACAACTTGAAAATAGCCTAAATCCTTACTCGTACTGACCCTATAAATAATTTGGAATGTTATTAAAATTGGACCTGATCGATCGGTTGGACCGATTTAGCTGTAAATTGTCAGTTTATTCGGTTGAATCAATATATAAAAATCGAACTGTTTAAAAACCGCAAAGAACTGGCCAAAAATAGGATAAACTGGTGAAAACCAGCCTAAAACCGCTGAAACTAGAAAAAACCGGTTTAAATAAAAAATTATTTTTATCCAAAATATCTATATAATATTTTTTTTGCTGAAAAAAATAAATGTAAATACAAAATAATTGAAATTTAAGCAATTTTAATGAATTTCTTATGAATAACATAAAAATTATAATTTATAATTGATGAATATTTTTGAATATTTGAAATTTTTTATTATATCTATCTTAAATATTTGTTATAAATATTGAATAACTTAAAAATATTTTTTTATGATTAATGTTTGATGATTAAATGTGTATTTTTAAAGTATTTTTTATTGTTTTATATAGTTATATTCTCATAATATTTATAGAAAAATTTAAAAATAATATTATTTTGAAAAAAAGTAAAAAATTCGGTTGAACCCTATCGAACCGATCAAACCAAGAATCCTTTGCCTCTCTGGTTCTTTATCCGATTCAGTTTTAATAACATTGATAATTCGGGCCCCTACCCGAACAACATGCAAAATTTCAGGGCCCACCCGAACATTAATATTTTCAAATTATTCAATATTTAATTAAATTAATCATCAAACATTAATCATAAAGAAAAAATAAAATTTTCCTTTCAATTTACATGACAAAAACTAAATTAAAATCCAAATAAATAATAAAATAAAAATATCACTGTTCATCAATATAAAATATTTAAAAATTATAATAAACAAACAATTTAAAAATTCTTCAAACATATATTACATAATAATTAAAAAATATTGTTAATGATAAACTAAACTTAATACAAATGATACAAATGAGGTTTTAGCTTCAACTACACTAAATTCGAATCAATTTTAAAATGATGAATTTCCACTTCGTGCATAAATCTTACTTTCCAATACAGTGAGACAGCCCAAGCAAAAGATCCTGGGCACTAAGGCAAAAGATTTTAATGTCCAACTCCAAGAAATAATGAAAAAAAAAGAACAAAATAATAGAGTAGACAAAATTTTGGATATCTAAAGAGAATGACGTTCTCTCTACCCCTGGTTGGCCATCCTAACCCTGACACTGTTTCTAATCCGGTGACACCATTTTCCCACCCTCAGGCCCTGGATCCTCATCGCCCTAGGTCTACTGCTCCTCCGCGAATCCCTCTGCGTACTTCGTCTCCGGAGTACAAAAGGTTGGGTTCTCTCAGGTCTGGTTTTGATCCGTCTTTCGATCAATCCAAACATGGACCTGGAATCTTCAAAATCTTTGTAGACAATCTTCCTAGCGGATGGCCCGCTCTTGGTCTCAGGAAAATATTTTCATGGTATGGAACAGTTATAAGGGTCTTCGTGGCAAAAAAACTTAGCAGAAGGGGTACAAGGTTTGGTTTTGTAAAAATTAAAGGGGTGAAAAAGATTGAGATGGTAGTAAATAGACTTGATGGTTCATGGTTGGGAAATAACAGGCTCAAGGTTAACCTAGCGAGGTTTGATGGAAAGACTGGTGTGCTGAGCAGTAAGAAGGTATTGGAAGAACAACCAGGAAAAAGGAAGTCAGGAAATTACAGAACCAGGGATCATAGAACTTATGCAGAGATTGTCAGAATTAAAAAGATAAATGAAGAAGGGATAAGGGATGATATTACTGTGAATGATAGGCCGGGAACTGTCAACTTGCAATATAAGGTGGCTGAAGAGGATACGAAGTGGCTTGAACGAAGCTTGGTAGGTTGGCTTTATCACCCTGTTAATTCTTTAAGCATCCAGGATAGCCTTTTGAATTGGGGTTACCTTAATGTTATATGTCGTCCTATGGGTAGAAATATGGTCCTTTTAACTTTTGATTCCATTGAGAGCAGAACAGAGATGATGGAAGGTGGAACTAGTTGGCTTGCGGAATGGTTCGAAATTGTTAAGCCATGAGAGCCAATAGACATTTGCACTAAAAGATTCGCTTGGATTAGATGTGAGGGGGTTCCTCTGCATGCATGGAACATGGAGTTTTTTAGCACAGTGGCTACCTTGTATGGTAATTTTATTTGTCTAGATGATAGCACAAGGAACAAACTAAGATTTGATCTAGCAAGGGTTCTTCTCGCTACATCGGCGTCAAAAACCATTAATGAGGTGATTAAAGTTCGAATTAACGGAAGATTTTCCCCGTGACAATAACTGAAGAACCATGTATTTTTTTTTCCTCCTGTTGATGGGTGTAAAGGTCAAGTCGTCCAAAGCTCACCGACAAAGTCCTCCTCCTCCTCTCAATCGGATCAATCGTTTGAGATCCCATCTCTTTCTAGGGATATCACTTTCGAATTTCATTCTCCAGTCTTGGTAGATGAAGTGAATGAGTGTGAACTTTCCAATGCTGGGGTAGGGGCTCAAGAGAACTCTATTGACATTTCTCCCTATAGTAATAATAATTTGCATTTATTGCTTGGAGAATGTCGAGACTGCTATGAAATTCCCCGGACCAATGATGGATTCTTAGAGGCTGGGCCTATAGACTCTTATTCTGAAGATGATGTGGACCCCAACAGTGCCCTTGTGGTTTATGGATCCAATGGGAAGCCTTCTGGATTTGGAGCCCATAATAAAAGGAAGTCCAAAAAGACTAAAAAGGTTATAGTTCTTTGTTCTTTGAACCTAGGAAAAGCAATGATGCAACAACCCTCCCTTATTAAGAATAATAAGCAGAAAAAGAAAGGAAAAGCTTCAAGGATTGCCAGGGACCAGGAGCAGGAAACGGAGTTAGAGGAACATTATTCTCCGATAAGGGGAGAGATAGATAGCGACTCCTTATCTGACGGGTGCTTTAGAAATAGTAATTCACGTTTCTTGAGGCAAGCGAAAGACTCAAATTGTAATTCTGCCCTATTAGAAGCTATAAAAAGCTGGGAAGTAGCCAGTCTTATGGGCATCACATTGCCAGATGGTAAGGAGAATTTTATCAAAAAAATGGTAAACATGGAAATTGAGGAAGCACTTGTGTGGGAGGCTAATGACATCAGTAAATTCCAAGGGCTGGTGGCAGTGGAACCTTTAAACTAATTATCTTAAGTCCATTTTTCTTGGGGGGTTTCTTTCTCTACTGTTGGTTGATGAATCTTTTGTCTTGGAATGTCAGGGGATTAAACACTGGGATTAAAAAGAGGGTAGTAGCTAATCTGGTGATCAAGAATAGTGTGGATGTTCTCCTCCTACAGGAAACAAAATTAAGAAAGCCTTCTGCCTTGGTTGCAAACCAGATATGGGGATCAGCTAGCCATGATTGGGTAGCAGTGAACTCTAATGGCAATCAAGGGTGATTAATGTCTACTTGGAACAGGGATAAGTTCAATTTGAAGAATTATAAGATGGATGTAAACTGGATTGCAGTGACTGGGTATATTCTTCCATCTAATGTCGAATGTCTCATTATCAATGTGTACTCTCCAATGTTAGAAGAATCTTAGCAAAGTCTTTGGAATGTTTTGGGTACTTTTATTTCAGTCTCTATCCCTTTAGTCATTGGAGGTGACTTTAATGCTGTACTTAAGGCCGTGGAGAGATGAAAGCCTAGACTATATAGAAAAGACCACGCCTTCCTTAGATTTGTGAGTAGTTCTGGTCTTATTGATCTACCTCTAGCAGGTAAGAGATTCACTTGGGGAAATCAGGTCAGTAAGAGCAGATTAGATAGATTTTTAATCAATAGTTATTGGCTGTCATGCTTCCCTGAATTCATCCAAAGTGGCCTCCCAAAAGGAATCTTTGATTATAGCCCTATTCTCTTCTCCAAGCCTTATTTGGATTGTAGACCCAAGCCTTTCAGATTCCTTAATTGCTGGTTGCTGGAACCCGATTTCCTCCAGTTGATTGATAAATGGTGGATGGAGAATGATAACTCACAGAATCTTGGTATGCTACAAAAGCTTAGATGTTTGAGGGCAAATCTAAAAAGCTGGAATAAAAACTCTTTTGGTAACATCAATCAGACAGTTGAAAATTTAGTCAAGGCTATTGATGAAGTGGAAGTTAGCCTTGAGAATGATGACTTACATGAGGTGGTTAAAAAGTACCTATGGGAAGAAATGAACGTGCTACTGAACTATTTATGGAATAAGCTTAAGTGTAAGGAATCCATCTGGAGGCAAAAGTCTAGAATTAAGTGGCTGAAGGAGGGGGATAGAAACACAAGGTTTTTCCATGTTGCTGCCTGTAATAGGAGAGCCAAGAACTTCATTGGGAATCTAGAGACCTCTTCTGGCCTGGTTAGCGATCAGAAACTCATTAGACAGGAAATCTTAAACTTTCGGTTCAGATGCTTGAACACCCCTTTTCGTTTGATGAAGTCAAGAATGTAGTTTAGAGTTGTGATGCTCCAGGTCCTGATGGGTTTAACTTCAGATTCATTAAGGCGGCATAGAAGACCATTGGACGGGATATTTTTTTAATGATACAAAATTTTTGGTCTTTTGGTAAATTGCCAAGAGGCATTAACTCATCATTTATCACCCTTATTCCAAAGGTTCAAGGCGCGAATTAGGTCAAGGACTTTCGACCGATTAGCCTTCTTGGATGCCTTTACAAAATCGTTGCGAAGCTCCTAGCAAACAGACTGAGAATGGTATTGGGAGACATCATTTCTGAAGAGCAAAGTGCTTTTGTTAAAGGCCGACAAATTCTAGATAGTGTTATGGTAGCTAATGAGCTTATTCATTCCCTTCAATCTTCTATGAGCAGCGGCATTTTGTTTAAAATCGATTTTTACAAAGCATTTGATTCAGTGTCATGGAACTATCTTGACTCGATTATGGAACAAATGGATTTTGGTGCCAAATAGAGAGGATGGATTACGGAATGCTTATCTTCAGCTAGGGTCTCTGTTCTCATTAATGGGTGCCCATCTGATGAAATACCACTGACTAGAGGGCTTAGGCAGGGGGACCCTCTCTCCCCTTTTCTTTTTAACATAGTTGTTGAAGGGCTTTCTAGACTTATTAAGAAGGCAATTGATCTTGATTTATTTGATGGTCTCAATGGAGGAAATGCATTTCAATTATTTTCAAAAATCACTCATCTTCAATTTGCGGATGACACAATGATTTTCGTTAAAGCCGACCGGGAGATGCTGTTGAATATAAAGAGGATCTTAAGGATTTTTGCCTTTGTATCAGGGCTGGAAATTAATTTCTCAAAAATTTTCCTTACAGGCATTAATATTGATGATAATTGGCTCTCCACGACTGCTGCAGTTATCAAATGTCGTGTCCATTCTTTGCCATTCTCTTATCTTGGGCTACCTCTAGGGGCAAAGTTGAATAGATTAGCAACTTGGAAACCGGTGATTGATAAATTCGAAACCAAGATAATGGGTTGGAAAAGAAAATTGCTTTCCTTTGCTGGTAGGGTCACTCTTTTAAAGGCGTCTCTTGCTAGCCTCCCTCTGTACTTCATGTCAATGTTTAAAGTTCCAGAAGGGGTATTGAAGACCATGAGTTCATTAATGAGAAGGTTTCTGTGGGTCGGGTCTACAGACAAGTATAATTGGTGTCCAGTCAGTTGGGATACTTTGGAGAAAGCAAAGCTTCTTGGAGGTCTTGGTATAGGATCCATTGCTTTGAGAAACCAAGGTCTTCTTTATAAGTGGCTGTGGCTTCTAAATCCAAAAGACCAAGCTCTCTGGCAAAGAGTGGTGAATGCAAAATATGGATTGGGAACTAGTCTCTATCCATTTGAAGCTTTAGCTCATGTAAATATGTCGAAGGTTTGGAAAGACATTATGAAGGTTTCATCTCTCCCTCCTTTTGCTGGAAGTGTTCGAATTTGCGTTGGCAAGGGAGAATTGTGCAGGTTTTGGCTGGACATTTGGGTTACTGATAGATCCTTAAAAAGCCTATTTCCTCCTCTATTTGCATTGGCAGCTGATTCTCTTGTCTTGGTTAAGGATTGGGGATTTTGGTATCAATGTAGATGGCATTGGAAACTACAATGGAGACGGAATCTGTGGATATGGGAAAAAGACTTGGAGAAACAACTTCTTATCCTTTTAGATCAAGTATCGATTTCTAAAGTAGTAGGTGATCGAAAAATATGGATTCATGATCCTAAAGGGGTATTCTCAGTGTCCTCCTCATGCATTAAGTCACAAGAACTTCAATGTTCTTCTTCATTATTGCCGGTTGGTTTTAAATTGTTATGAAAAAACCTTGTCCCACCAAAGGTAGATATATTTATTTGGAGAGTTATGTTCAAGAAAATATCGACTAAAGAATTCTTGCATAAGAGGGGTATTATTGATAGTAATTCTCTGGCGTGTCCCTTCTGCTTGTTGGATTCCGAGTCTATTAATCACCTGTTTCTCCATTGCCTAATTGCTTCTTCAATCTGGTTAAGAATTGCAAAATGGTGGGGAATATCCTTATGCTTACCAAAATCCTTTGGGGATTTCCTCCCTCAATGGGTGGATCTAGTTGCAGGAAAGATTCAATGCAAGATCTGGCTTAGTATAACCTTTGCCTCCATCTGGTCCATTTGGATTGAAAGAAATGCTGTGGTTTTCAATGGGAGGAAAGTTATCTCTGAAAGTCTTTTCAATGTTATTATGGCTAGATCCTCCTTTTGGATCAATAATGTTAGGGAATTAGAGTTCCTTAAAGGACAAAGTTTGAGTTTAGCCTCTGACGCTATTAAAGTATTTCGCCCTCCTTTTATTCTGTAGCCAAGAGTGTTTTGGTCTCCACCAATTGAGCCTTACCTCAAGTGGAACACTGATGGCTTTGTTTTGGGGAAGTCTGATCCTTCAGGTGTGGGGGGAGTTCTGAGAAATCACAAAGGAATTTTTTTGTGCATTTTTTCTGGTTTTAGAGGTGCAGTGGATTTAAATGTTGCTGAACTCATGGCAATAGAGAAGGCTCTACAAATTTCATGTGAATCTTCTCAAGTATATGGTCGAGGATTCATCTGTGAAATGGGCTCTCTAGTGGTGTACCATTGGTTGACAAAAAGCAGCCATAAGAGACCTTGGGATCTCTCTTCTATCATTAACAAAATTGATAATCTTGTGTCATCTCTTGCAAAGGTGGAATTCAAATATATGCCTTGTGAGTGTAATTCAGTTGCTAATTGTCTGGCGAAACAAGGTGCGTCAAG
This sequence comes from Excoecaria agallocha, assembly GCA_037975025.1. Classification (NCBI taxonomy): domain Eukaryota; kingdom Viridiplantae; phylum Streptophyta; class Magnoliopsida; order Malpighiales; family Euphorbiaceae; genus Excoecaria; species Excoecaria agallocha. The sequence goes on along the minus strand of CM075806.1, from coordinate 10,111,362 downwards.
GAATTCTGATTTTGTGGCTTGGCTCACCTAAACTTTCACCTACTTTGTCTTTGTGTGATTTTGCTTTGATTGCTTTATTGGAATCGGAACACTGGTGTATTGGGGTCTTCCTTAGAGTGAATCTCACTTGTTGGGGCCATAATTCTAATGGGTAATGGTCTACTACTTGGGTCTTGGGCCTCGTCTGGTTTTGGTTGCCCATGGACCTGGTTTATATGATTATAAGCTTAAGTTTTCCTATGATGTGCCCTAATCATTATGCTGATTTGCTCTTCTATTGGAGTTGTTTGTTTTCCTTCATTCCAGAAGGGTCGTTGGGTCTTCAGATCGTTTTAGGGAATCTCCTTGTGCTCAAAGATTTATGGTTTTATGATATCAGCAGTGTTATGGATCTCTCATCTGTCTACTGCATCTTCTTTCCCCTGTTTTTTTCCTGCTCTTTGTGAAGGCGTGGATTGCTGAGAAATTGGGTTAGACATGATGGTTGTGTGGCTTGGATGGCGGAGTAGATGGGCTAGTCATGCTGCTCAACTGCTCTATGCTGATGGCTTTATCGTGCAGTTGAATTACGTGGGATCTGTTTTATGATGGGTCTTCGTCTATCCTCTGCTGTTTCCTCATCCGACAACTTGGCTGGTCCGGATGTTGATGGTTAGGTCCTCTTGGTTTGTATGGTGGGTGGCTGTGGGGTTGTGGTAGTCTTACTAGTTCTTGAGGGTCATTTGACGTGTATTGGTTCTATAGTTGGAGTGTTCGACTAGTCTGCTTTTCTGATGTCGAGATTCTTATTGTTCTGTTATGAACTTGGTCTTTTGGAGACGGTGATGGTAGGCCTGGGTTTTGGAGCCTATTGGTTGTTGGTCTCTTTTGGTTAAATTGATTTCTTGGCAAATTGTTTATTTGGCTGGATTTGCAGCTGTGATAGAATTGTTTTGGGCTGGGTCTTGAATTTTTGTATTTTGCTAGTTTAGTTGTTTACAGAGTGGATTAAGTTGAGGTCTGTTTGGTTCTGGGGGAATTATCCAGCTACTCCTAGCCTTGAGTTAGCACTCTTGGCTCTCTCTTCTTTGTTATTCTTGGCTTATCAAAAAAAAAAGACCAACAATTGATTCAGATAAATCAACAAATAGACATTGGATACATGATGAGCCAACCAACATAATCTTTCATTGATAGTGGCATGCTCCTTACGATCTTGAATCAAACCTATTAACCTAATCAAACCTAATTACTTTGACAGCTACATAAATTATGCTGTTCACTCCAAAATCACATCCAAAGTGTTTAGCTTAGACAAATAATTTGTTTTTTTTTACTTTGGAATAATTGATATAAATCTATAGATAACTTATGTTTTTTGCCAACTGAAAACATCAGAATCCTTCCCTGTAGTCCCCTTTTGAGACGACTTAGTAACCCATTTGCTGTAAAATTTAATTTTCTTTTATTTTTCAGTTCTGAATCAATGCCTTTATGGTTTATTCCTCACTTGATGTGCACTGAGTTGTATCATAAATAAATTTAGTCTAGATTTATAACCAAATAGTAGAGCAAACGTGGAGTAGAATTGACTAAAACTAAACTACTTATTTATCATTCTCTTTCCCCATTTAAACCTCCTTTTATTTCTAAAATCCACAAATACAATTCGACTCCACAAAAAATGGAGACAAGAATAATTATCATGGAAAATATACAAACAAATGAGCTTTTTTTGTTGATGAAGAAAGCTCTAAACAAAACATACTTCTAAAATCCCCGATCCACTATCCATGATTACCACCACAACCAACGAACTAAATTTGGGTAGGATAACTTACCGTGGTTGAAAAGGCAGATGTCGGCGACGACACGGGGCAGGGGTGGCGATAGGTAGAGGTTGAAGATGACACAAGGCAGTGACAGGTGAGGGGGAAAGGAGAGCTTGGTTTTGGATTTTAGATTTAGGGATTTGAGTAAAGTGAATGGCAGAGGGGGAATTTTTCCTTTATATATATTGGGTTGTTTGGGCATGTCGGTTTTATGAGGGTTTTATCCCGACCCGATCCCGAAAAAAAAAAAAATCTTCAACCCTCTCAGACCCAAATAACCATAATAACCCTACCCAAATATCTTGTTCGGGTCGAGTTATTCGGGTTGTAATATCCTATACCTGGTTCGATGAGCGGACTGAACAAGAATGTTACAAGGTACTTTGTGATCCACAATTATATAGATACAAAAAATTCTCTGTTCCTTTTTACATAAATACTCCAATAAATCTACCATTAATTTTATCGAAATTTCGGCATAATTTCCTCTAAATATTAAGTTAAACCTCTCGAACAAAAAGTTATAATTACACTTCTAAAATCACATATCTCCAATCCATTACAACCGATACAAACTCCAACACATATGAAATCCCCATCCTCTAAATACCATTATAAGATAATTCCATATTTATTAATCATGTCACAAACAAATTCAATATATGTATATATACAATGGCTAGCTAAAATAACTACTGACAACTTAATTTCCTAACAAACTTAATTAAATTATATTTATTATATATATAAATAACATAAACAAGTCATGCAATTAAATTGTATGTATAATATAAATTTCAGGTTTCTAAAGTAAATAGAGACACTTAATATGATATATAATAAATACTCATCCATAGAAGAAATTTTAAACTAATAATCATCTCAGAATATTCGATTTTGATATTAACTTTCTACGAGCAAACTATATACTTACATTATATTTTGAATTTTGAGAGTGAATTAAGTACTTTTAGTTATACTTGTGATAAATCTAAGTGATGCCATCATAAAAATATATTCTCTAATTCAAGTATTCATCAAATAAAATTAATAAGGTATATTTCTCAAACAAGTATCTCCATGAAACTTTCACTTCATCAAATACGATAACAATAATCTTATCATTAATTCAACATAAACCTCAATGGACAAGTATTGTACTAATGTAAATAATAATGCAAAATAATTGATTTAAAATTTGTCCTAATTACATCATTTTGCAGATTCTCAATCCATGCATATGATCGATTACTATTAAAGTACACTTATAATTTATAAACTTTTTAAACTATATAATCGAATACATTTTATTTCATTTAATTACTTTATTACAGTTATTAACCAAGTAATCCGAAGGAATTTATTTGGTATATACACATTACGGAGGCCTTTTTGGCCTATTTTGATTGGACTGGTTGAAATCTGACATTGCATTTCATTATAAAGCCAGTTTTTGAATTGGAGTGGTCGAAGCTTGATATTACACTCTAATTTTGATGTAAAAAAATGTTGAAACCTAACACTGATCTTTTTATACCTATTAGTGAGTGGCCAATATTGGGCACTGTACTCACTTATTCTCTGTAGGTTCTTAGTAACCTACAGTACATTATATGTTCATATCGTCATTAACCCAACACACTATTTGAATCCTCCCAACACACCATTTGAATCTGTCTAACACACCATTTGAATCCACCCAACACACCATTTGAATCTATCTAACACACCATTTGAATCCACCCAACACACCATTTGAATTATCATCCTTATAGCCAATCAGTTGTATCCAATCCAGAATTTCCACCATTTACTATGTGTGATAAAGCTTTATTATTCATGCTCATTACTTAGTTAACACGTATTTAGTCACAAACACATCAAACGAAAATGTACTCTTACTTACACTTTGAACCTCGAGTTATACAATATATATAAGATAAGCAACTGAACAATTTGTTTTATTTGTATTAGTATCATATACATAAACATATATACATATAAGTTACCATAATTATCACCACTTCTAGTAATTGTAGTTATAGATTCAGATCATAAATTCATAAACATTATATTTAAAAAAGCATACTTAGCATACTCTTCCTAATACCATGCACACTAATTCAGATACAAGTCAAAAATTCATATTCATGTTAATACAATTTGGTTCGGACTTGAGATGTCAATTCTCAAGTTTCCTACGCATCCCATATAGTAAATTAGAACCACGTAGTTCTGCAACTTTGAAGTTCAACATAGTATTTCAAGGTTCTATTTAATCAAAAGTAACAAATCATAATTAAAGGTCATGTACAATATTCAAATAATTAAAATTATTCAATACTACATAAAAAAAAATAGAGTTAAAATATCAATTAGTCTCCAACTAAATCCGGCAAACTTGTCAACTAAAACATTATTTCATATCTTAACAAATTTAAGAACAAGATCTTGAATTATATCTAAATATGTATTACTTGAATAAAAGTCCAAATAAATATATTGAATAAGTAGATAGTTAGTGGTGAATGCAATTCCTAACCTTTTTCTGTCTCTAATTATTATCATATGTACACACTTATTCGATCATCAACAAACAATAAAGTAATATCACGTACATAAGAGAAACAAATTCCAGAATTTGTTTTTAATTAATTACATGTTATTATCATGCCACGACATTTATCAACCAACAGTACAATCAAGTTCAATTTTATGATTAAGTATATTCATGAATTCTTTTCTTAAGAAAAATTCGATTACTATGTTTAAATCTCACACACAATAAAATCATCATTTACATATTAAATAACAAATCTCTAACCAATTTATCAAAGTTTCATATATAACAAGAGCACAATATATTTTGTAATTGGGAGTTGGCAAAATAATCTTTATATTTTATCAGCTTCTTATGACATTTATTGATAAATTTTAATTTAATATAATTAGTTCTATCATTGATTTCAATCTGCATCAATTCTATTTTATAAATGATGTGCCATTTTTGCATTAGCTGAGCAAAATTTATTACCAAGTTTAACCATTTAGGTGCTTAAATGTGTATTAAGCCATCTTATCATAATCCAATATTATATTTTCAACGCATTAGAGTTAATATTGATAAACATTAATATTAATAAAAGGAAAAAGCAATTCTAAGTGGCAAACAAAACACTACAAATTGTAACAGCTCTAAACCATATAGTAAGTTCTTACCTCATTGATATTAATTTAATTAATAAATTTTATAATAAAATAATTGGAGAAAGAATGCCTTCAAGCTTTAGCTTTATTTCTGAATTAAGAAAGGAATTCTAGGCACTAAGTAATGTGCATTATGTGTTACTTTAAAACAATTATAATAAACCCATTTTAATTCCGGCAAGAACACGTAATTTACAAAAACACTTCTTATGTTTAATTTATTTAAATAAAAAAATGAAGAGATAATTTTTAGTAGTGCGCATACTAATCTTAGAGTCTAATTCCAGCAAATTTTAGCTCATTTTGTCAAATTCAAACCTGTTCTTTATATTTTTCAAATATACTTCCAAAACTACAATTCTCCATCTAAATAATTTTTAATCTAACTGAATTAAGGAAATTAATTGAACTCAGCTATTAATTCAAATACACACAAAAATGCAGAGTTAGGAAAAATTATCTATCAAACTTAATTTATACAAATAAAATAAAGAAAAATAAATTTGATAGTTCACGTACTGATTTGAAGTTGAATTTAAATCGTATTTGAGGTCATCTAATTTGAAGTGAAACCCATTCCGTCGGTCAATGGTCGTCGGAGCATCGCCGGAGCTACACCACCTATGTCGACGTGAAGCTTAGGACACTAGGGACTCATCGCCGGTGGTCACATGCCCTAAGGAACCATAGTTTGGCTGAAATTTATGCTTGAAGCTTTCGGCTTCTACATCACTGATCTCCCATTTGTCGACGAGTGACGATTGAAAAAAAGTCATCGAAGTTGCCTAATCACCAAGAGCTTACCGATGCTGGAGTTAGCCAGAAAAGAAATAAGAAAACTCTCAGTTTAAGAGAGAAATCCCAAATCAAAAAGAAGAAAAAGAAAAATAAAAGGGAAGGAGAAGCGACGGTCAAGGCAACAAAGCCAGTGGCAGGAGCGGCCGGTAGTGGTGTGAGTAGTGGCTGGATTATGGAGTGCTCTTTCTCTCTCTCTCTTTTGCTCTCCCCTCTCTCTTTTGTTGATCTGCTCCTTTTCCCCTCCTTTTTTTATCCCCCATCTATATCCCAACTTCTTAGGAGAAGCGACGGTTAAGGCGACAAAGCTAGTGTTAGGAGGAGTTAGCGGTGGTGTGAGCGGTGGTTGGATTATGAAACGCCCTTTCTCTCTCTCTCTTGCTCTTCCCCTTCTCTTTCATCGATCTGCTCCTTTTCCCCTCCCTTTTTTTTATCCCCCATCTATATCCCACCTTCTTTTTCTTCTTCTTCTTCTTCTTCTTCTTCTTCTTCTTATTATTATTATTATTATTATTAAACGTATTCATTTAGAGTTGTCTAACAAATTCTATAACCCAATAAAATTTATTTTATTTATTATTTTATCCATCTTAAAAATCCTTTTCTTTTTGGTTGAAAATTGTTATTATTAACCTGATTAAAATTTCGGGGCATTACACGGGTTCTTCAAGTAGGGTCTGGTTTTGCGACCCCTAAATTTGAGTTCATATTAGGAAATATCCACAATCAAGGGGTAAAATGCATTATCCTAAGTATTTAAGGATATATTTGGATCACTGTACTATACTAGCTTTTATAATATTAATCTGTATAATATTAGTTTATATTGTTTACCTTTCATTATTATATACAATGTTTGGTGTAAGACTGTATTACTTCATATAATATTTTATACTCTTTTTGGTGTACAATATGACACTATATTAATTTTGTAAAAAAAATAAAAAAAAATAAAATTAAGTTATTTGTGATGTTATTAATTTAGAAAAAAATATGATTATTAAATGCAATTTTTGGTACATTCATGAATTTTTAATTAAAAATACAAATAAATTTTACTGTAAAAATAAAAAGCAAAACGAAAATATGACATCACAATGACAAATTATATAAATTAGTAATTTTAAGACTTAATGAACTGAAATAACAATTATAAAATGGGACAAACTACAATTGCTCAGTAAAGTACACCACTGGTCTAGTTTTTTTCCCAAAACTAAAATGAAAAAAATTGAGAAAAATTTGACTTAAAAAGATGTTGGATATGAATCTGACATCAAAAATAAGCTCATGCCAGTACCTTGACCAATCCTAGGTCTAATAGAAGCAAGCCCAACAGCCAACCCAGCAGTAATAACGGACGTGGCAGAAATATGAATTTGACATAGAAAATAAGAAAATACTGAAGATTTGCCTTAATATTTTATAATACAATATTTACTGAAGTATATTAGCTTGTACTTAATTATACTATTTTATGTGTAATATAGAAAACTAAACATGGCCTAAAGGTGCTTTAATATATTCAATGTTCAAACATAAGACCACTAATAACCCTATCTCACTCTTAAGAATTTGAATTTAAAATTTTATTGATGGTTAAAATGGTTCAACTCATATTTAATCTTGAAAGTAAATTGACATAACTATTGTATTGTAATCTAAATTTGTCATTCTAAATATAAGAATTTGTTTGAAATTATATTCATCACAAAAAGTATTTGTAAATAACCTTTACGTTTTAAATTTAATCTCGTCAAACAAGGTTGTAGGTTGCAATAGGTTTAAAAATATTTGAATCCCAACTGAGAGCAAGAAAAATTTACAATTGTAAATTGTTATTTGTAAACTTTTTCTTCGATCATAACAAAAAAAAGTACTAGAAAATGAAAATATATTTTTATTTCTATTAGGCCAAAGGTGTAATCCACCTCCTGAAATTTGACCAAAAAAAGCAATTAACTCCCTAATATTTGTTTTGATGTAATATTTTCCCTAAAATTTATAAATTGTGCAATGTCACTCCAAGATTGACGAGTCTATTATTTTAACTATTTTCCATCAACTGATAAAAAATAGTTAAAATAGTGGACCCTTCACTTTTGGGGTGACATTGCCCTAATTTGTAAAGTTTAGGGAGGATATTGCACCAAAAAAAATATTAGGGGTGTAGACACCGTGACCCGAGGCTGCCTAGATTAGGGTTATTCGATGATAAGGAAATAGCATATTGCTAACAACAAGCTCGGATCTCAAAGCTCCGATCATGAATTTTCCACTTTTTCTTAAAGTTTTTTCATGATTTTCTAAGTATTTTCAAATATTTTCAAGTATTTTAACAAAATGTACATAAAACCCTAGTTTTGGACCTTCAATGGTGGCAAACGACCGTTTGTCACTTGAGAGATGCCCGTTTGTAAGTCCTTTTCTCCTACACAGGCCAAACTAGGGGCATTTTGCGAAATTCAGGGTTTACTGATGAGGGACGGCTACCGCTCATTGAGGGACACCCGTCCCGAGCTCGAAACCCAGACTTTTCCACTTTTTTGGATATTTAAAAGAGGAAGTTTGATCAAAAAAGGATTTCTTCCAGATTTGGGGGATTTTATCTCCAAATTTGATGAGATTTAAGTTAGAATTGAACTCAAACTCTTCCTTAGCTATAAATTCTTAAACCTAGGGTTTTCTAAGGGGGAATGATTAATTTTTAGAGCCACCTTTAGAGGAGAAGAAAATCTAATTTCTCTCTCTCTCTCTCTAAAAACTCTTTGCTTTATCAATTTTTTTTGAACACACACCCACCACATATAAACAAATTTCATATTTTCTTTTGAGAATCAAGGAGCACGATTCGGAGTAGAGATCTGGACTACAAAATTCATGGAGTTAAAATATTTTCTGAGGGTAATATTCTTGGCTTACTCTTACTTTCTCTCTCTAAAATTTAATTTGCATAGTCACATGATTCTTTGATGCATATTGGTATGTTTTAATCGTTATACTTGAGTAATATGCATGTTTACATGAGTATGATTCATTTTTGGATTGTTTCATATGATAGAGGCGTGATAGGTCCTTTGATTTCCTTCATTGTTGTATATGTAAAGCTTCTATATTGCCCTTTTAATCCAATAAATATGTGCCTTTTATGTATTTTATGTATGATTCATAGTTATAAATTGTTACTGGTATGATTTGGATCCTATAAATGCATATTTGAGGCTAGGAATTCATATTGTGTGATTTTGTTTAAATTTTTTCTGCTTTTTTCTAGTTTTCTGTTATTTTCAGAGGTGACGGATAGGAAGACAGACCAATAGACGGTCGTTTGTCATTTGACGAACAGGACGTCCTCAGCCTATCTCTGTGTCTCGTCCCTCGCTCCCTTTGTGGCCATCCCTTACCCTTTTTGGCCGCCCTTGAGTGTATTTTAAGGCATTTTTACATATATTTTAGGCTTTTATGTATCTTTACACTATTTATTTGTTTCTTATAATATTTATGCATTATTTGATGTGGTTTAGTCTCTGTACAATATATTTATGTATCTGAATCTATTTTTTTTGTGCAAATAAGTTTGTGATTATTTTTATTGTGAATACTAATTCATTTGTTCTTGTATGGTTTTTTGAGTAATTGATATCTTTATGACTTTGGAAGGTTTGTGGTTTTTTGCATGGGAAGTTGTGCTCCCAAGTTAGTCACCTTCTCCACTCCCCAATCGTCTCGATTATTTTATTTTATTTTATTCATTCATTATAGTTTATTTATTTATTTATTTCATTTTTGCCATTATTTTTATTTGATTTTATTTTGAATGTATTATTTTTTTGGGGTTGTAATAATTAGTAAAAAATAATTTTTGTGCACGATAAAATAAAAAGACATTAAAATATTTTCTATCAAATAAATTGAATTTTCTTCCAAAATATGGACCAATGTCCCATTTTTTAACCCAAATATACATAATGTAATAAAAGAGATTTTTGTAAATATGTATGAGGGAACAAATTAATCAATAGCCCATTTTATGTATGTTTATTATCTGGTTTTGTATATGATTATTATTTTTTGGATGATTTGCTTCTGCAATAATTTTTAAGTAGGATTTTATTTATTTACCGCTTTTTGTTTGATTGGGACGTTTTAAATTCTATCGTCTGCATTGTATAAAAGAGGAGAGGGGATTAATTTTAAAACTCAATTATAAATCAATACCTAACTAAAATGCCTAATAAGAGGGATGTCTCGAACATCAATCTCTATTTTGGCATCAAAATAAGGTCAAAAATTAATTTCCAACGTTCTATTGGGTGGTGACTTCACGATACTTGCCTTTTTGAGTCCACTAGTAGACGCTTTCATGGGTTGACCATTAGTAATAATTTGGGTTTAATCCTTTTTATTGTGAAGCGACTAGTTTATAATTAAAAGCAAGCCTCCTCCAGTTTTGGGCCTTAACAGAGGGCCTCTGAGAGTGAACCCAGAAGTGAACAGATGCTGCGGCGCGTGTTACAAGGGGGTTAATCGCTCTTTTGTCAAATTTTAGGAGATATATTGCACTTTTAGCCTTTCTATTATGATTATTTAGTTTGTAATTAATTAGGAAATAATATAATTCAAAAGGTTGAAATTCTAACTATTTTTTCAATTAATTAAGGTTCAAAATCCACTCTTTTTGATCCAAAATGTAATTATATAAAAAATAATTAAAATAGCATAGATATTTTAAATCTTTATTTATATTTTATCATTTCAACCATCAAGCAAAAATACCAACACCTAAGAATTATATGTAGGGGTGAGCAAAAACCGAACCAAACTAAATCGACCGATTTTTTAATTTGTTTTGATTTTTTGGTTCGATTTTTGAAGGAAAAACCGCATAAAAACCGAACCGAACTTTATATAATTATATATATATTTTTAATTTTTTTATTAAATAATTATTTTATACATGTAAATTATTTTATTTTGAGTTGTAAATAATATAAGTACATTTATCAATTATTAATATATATTTTTAGGTGATAATTTAGAATTTTGATGATTAAATTAAAAATCGATTAAATGAAAAAATTATTTAACGATTTTGTTGTATTATTTATTATATATTTTGGAATTAGTTTTTTAATTTAAATTTTTATTTGTACAATTTAGATATTTTTACTTTACTATATTATGATTTATAATTTTTAGACATAATATTTTTTATTTTTTTAAAAAAATAATTTTAAATTTCGATTTTTCGATTAACCGAACCAAACTGATCGAAAATTTTGGTTCGATTTAAATTTGATTATTCTAAAACTTTGGTTTGATTCGGTTGGCAAAAATAATAAAACTTTGATTTTCGGTTATTTTAGTTCGGTTCGGTTATTAAACCGAACCGACAATTGCTCTCCGCTATTTATGTATTATCATTTCAACCATCAAGCAAAAATACCAACACCTAAGAATTACTTTGAGTTTTTTTTAAGTTAAATAATCCTAAAATTTGTGTAGTTTCTCCATAAAAATATATGTATAGCACAATTTCATACTATTTCTAATTAAAAAAATTATTGATACATTGGGCAATTTGATATTTTATTTTTTATAAAAAAAAAGATAATGAAAATTTAAATTTGAAATTTTTATTATATTTTATTGTTTTAAAAACACTCTATATTTGGTTTTGAGAATATGCATTAATAGTTTTTTTCATTGACAGTTGATTTTAAAATTACTAATTATGTGGTTGATGCATTATATAGACAAATATAAATATAAGTTGTATTAAGGGTATACATGGTACGATATAATTTGAGGATTTTCACATCTCCGTATTGTTTTAAAATTCTAGATATTTTAAAAATTAAGTATTGTTATTGTCTTAAAAATTTGAGATAATTTGGTATAGTTCTTATAAAATTTGATACAATTCGGATCGGTACTTCGGTTCTTTTAGTACTAAACAATACAATACAATACAATACGGTATTTCAAATAATTCAATATTTTTAAAAGTTCACAAAATTAAAATATCTCAAAAAGAAAAATAAAAATTTCAATCAAAGTAAAATTTAAAAATTAACATTCAACAGTCTTTCTCTATATTATGTTGGCACTGATTTGAGGCTCCTGAGCAATATCTAAAAAACAACTCATAATTTAAATAATTATACCATAAAAAAATCTAAACTTTAAATATACGATTTAAAAATTTATGTGACCTATTAAAATTCTTTAATTGATGCCTTTGAAGCCAAAAGCGTAGCCAATCTCAACCAATTTTGGCAACAAATGAGAACTTCAGCTGTAATCGAAATTAAAGAACCTCTAAATTTGTCTAAAGTTCTCCCTTCAGTGTTAAAAGCTAATTCAAAAGCCACAGTTGAGTACTAAATGTGATGTGCATCAGAGCCGCCACTCGCTTCTGGTTTGATTCTTGAAGGCTTGCTTTTAGGGTCCGAAATCGGAGAAGGCTTACTTTATCTCATAAATTGACCACTTCACAATAAAAAAGGATCAAATTCAATTTATTGTTGGTGTTCAATCCATGTAGGCGTCTACTAATGGGCCCAAAAGAGGTATGTGTGATGAAGTTTTCACCCAACCTTTTGATGTCCAAACAGAGACTAATGTTCAGAACATCACTCTTATTAGGTATCTTGGTTAGGTGTTATTTTATAATTAAGTTTTAAAATTAATCCCATCTCTTCTCTCACATGATGCAAGCGATAGAATTTAAATAAACATCCCATTCAAATAAAAAAAATCAATACTTAAAGTGAAACCTTGCTTAAAAATTATTACATAAACAAATTATCCCACAATATCAAGGCACAAATAAATATACATATATAAATCGAAGAGTTAATTTGGATTGAGAATATTGGTTTTCTCATGCATATTTTACAAAATTCATAAGTTTATTCTGTGTAAATTTGGGCTAAAAAATCGGATATTGGTCCATATTTTGGAATAAAACACAATTGATTTAAAAGAAAATATTTTAATATCTTTTTATTTTATCGTGCACAAAAATCCTTTTTTACTAACTATTACGACTTTAAAAAAGTAATACATCCAAAATGAAATATCAAATAAGCAAAAAACAATTGCAAAAATTAAATAATAAATAAACAAAACCATAATGAATAAGTAAAATAGTAATTAACCGAAATAATTAGGGAGTTAAGATGGTGATCAACCCAGAAGCATGACTCCCCATGCAAAAAACGATAAAAAACCTTCCGTAGCAAAAGATACCAAGTACTCGAAAAATCACACCAAAAGGACAAATTAATTAGTATTCTCATATAACATGATAAAAATAATTACATGCTTATTTACACAAACAGAATAGACTCAGGTACATAATCACATCATACAGACACAAAATTGCATCAAATAATGCATAAATATAATAGGAAACAAATAAATGGTATAAAAACACATAAAAGCATAAAATATGTGCAAAAATACCTTAAAAAACTCTCATAGATGGCTAAAGCAAGCGAAGGATGGCCTCAGAGAAGTGAGGGATGGGACGGAGAGACAGGCCCAAGACGTCTTCTCTGTCAAATGACAAACGGCTGTCCATCTGGTTATCTTTCCGTTCGTTACCTCTGGACAGAACCAGAAATGCAAGTTTCGTGAAAAAATATAGAAAATCACGTAAAATGGATTTCTAGCCTTGAATATAAATCCCTAAGGTCCTAAATCATGTTAAAACTAATTTATCACAATCAAACATGCATCAATTACACCAAAATCAAATAATTATAGAATTAAAAAAATAAGAGAAAAAGCTTCACATGTAAAACAATAGAGGAATCCAATAACCTATCATGCCTCTAGCATATTTAATAGTCCAGACACATATCAAATCTCAATTAAACATAAATATCATTCAAATTACAATAATCAAAACATGCTAATATACATCAAGGAATCATGTGATTATGCAAATTGAATTATAGAGAGAGAAAGTAAGAGTGAGCCAAAAATGTTACCCTCAGGAGGTATTCTAACTCTATGATTATGATAGTGTAGATCTCCACTTTCATTCGTGATTATTGTTCTCAAAAGAAAGTGAGAAATTTGCTTGTGTGTGTATTTTTTAGTTAAGAATTGCTAGAGCCAAAGGTTAGAGAGAGAAAGAAATCAATTCTTCTTCTCCTCTAAGGTGGCTCTCTCAAAGAAAGTGATTTTCCTTTTTCAAACCCTAGATTTTTGATTTTATACCTATGGAAGAGTTTGAATTGAATTCCAACTCAAAACTCTCCAAATTTGGAGATAAAATCCTATAAATCCAGAACCCCCTCTTTAGGGATCAAAACTTCCTTTTTGAAAACCCAAAAATGTAGGAATTTTGGGTTTCAAGCCAGGGACGAGCGTCCCTCACTGAGGGGCAATTGTCCCTCAGCACTAAACCTAGAATTTCCTAAAATACTGCTCTATTAGCCTGTGCAGGAGAGAGAGACCCACAGATGGGCATCCTTCAAATGACAGATGGTTGTCTGTCACTACTGAAGGTTTAAAATTGGGTTTTATGCTTATTTTGTTAAAACACTTGAAAAAATTTAAAAATTTTTGGAAAATCATGCAGAATCTTTAAGAAAAAGTGAGGAATTCACGATCAAAGTTTCAAGATCCAAACTTTTTGTCAGTAATATGCTATTTGCTCATCATCAAATAACCCTAATCTAGGCTGCCTCGAGTTATGGTGTCTACAGCTACCCAAATTTTGGAGAGTTGGAGCATTGGTACCGAAGTGAGCCAAAAATCAGAGTAAAAGGAAAAAGCGCGTACCTGAGGCAGCGAATTTCTTGATTAAAACACGTACCTTTTGAGGCAATAAATCTATTGGTTGGGTAGTTATCATTAGCTTGTTGGTGCATTAACCTTGATTCGAGTAGTTAACATTAGCTTGTCAATGTGTTAACCCTAGATTGACTGTTTGATTAGCACCTGAGGTATGTAGAATCGAGATAGATTGGTTAACTCTAATTAGCACCTGGGACATGCAGAATCGAGACGACTTGAGGCTAACTCCATTAAAGGCAGTGAGTCTCCACTTGTCCAATTAGCACCTGGGGTATGCATAATTGAGACAAGAAAGGTTTTCCTAATTAGTACCTAGGGCATGCAGAATGAAATAGTTTGGATGTGTCTGATTAGCATCTGGGGCATGCAAAATCAGAGTAATTTGTTGTACTTGATTGAGATTAGAGTCGAACTTTATGAGGTATGGGTGCTTCTCTCTTAAAGCAACGTTCTACTGGGAATATATCTGACAAATAAACATTTGTCCTTTATGGAGATTTCTAACAAATATGTGTCTTTAAAAAGTCATTGAGGTGCTGGAGACCATTCTGGCAAAGATGCATCTGTAAAGAGTCACTGGGATGCTGGAGACCATTATGGCAAACTCCTCAATGACTATGTCACTATTGCCTCTTGTCTAATAGTTCTTTATTGTTAACATCAGCCTTGTGACATCCTATGTTCAGATCAAAACATCTCATGCCCCGATGAATGGTGAAGGTTGCTCTAGTTTATAGTGAATAGACCCTTGTTCGGGTAACTCTTTGTGGTAAAGATGGATGCCTTTATTCTTTATCATTACAGGAGTAAATATATGCCTCCTGGTGGGGTTTTGAGTACCTGATGTGAAAAATATCAAATTTTAGTGCGTTGTTTATTGAATCTGGTCCTCTGTGCTTTTTCTTTTGCTTTGATTTTTCTTTTTTTTTTATCATTACTTGTTATATCTTGCCATTTTACTCGTATATTTTATTGTCAGTTTCATCTCTTTTTTCTTTTTGTTCTTTTTTTTTCAACTCTTTTTTTTTTCAACTTCGAGTGTCAGGCTTAAACAAAAGCAATCATAAACATAAAATATATGCTCAAATTAAATAAATACATATTTTATCTTTATATACATCAAAATTTTCTGAATAAAATAATAACTCCCTGAATATAAGACAACCTACTAAGGTGGCCCTAGTGCTCTGCAGTAAGCTGACCTTGATGGAGGTTTAAAAGCTGGTGGTCTAATTGCAACCATAGCCTAAGGTATTGCTAGAGACTGCTTTCCTGCCTGCTCGAACACAAATCTAAAGCTAGGCAATGCTATCGTCAAGGGCTGCAAGATCTGTGCTATCGCCCTTGCTAACCTCTCTAATCCTATCTTACCTCGAGAATGACTCTAGAGTGGCACTCTAGGTATCTCATTAGGTTGCTTCTCACATCCTCGATGTACCTCTTCAGTTGCTCATCTGTCTCAACCACAATATGTCTACCCCTGAAAACCTCACCCTTAATACGATCCCTTTGCTCTCTGATTCGGGTGAGGGATCTATCCACTACCTATAAGGATTCATTAAACCTATGGCCTGAAGCCTCTATGTCTGCTCTGAGAGCCCATACCTCTATATGTAATGTCTGGACAATAGCTGATAATGTCTGTAGAGATTGCATTGCTGTGAGCACTGCTTGTAATGTCTATTCTTAAAATCTAACAACATCCTCTAGTGTGCCAGTCTTTTAAAAGTATCATCAAATGGAGGGACTGAAGGTGCCTGTACTAGCAATAGTGGAGCAGAAAGTGGGGGGGCTATCAATATAGAGGCCTCTAAGTGCCCAAAAGGTAAAGGAGCTGAAAAAGATGATGCTCTTGGGTGTCCTATAAGGAGAGAACCTCTTCATGGCTGGTGACCTCTGATGTTTAATAGGAGATCTGAGGCATATTAGAGTATATGGCGAGCCACCCAAGAGGTCTTGTATATTAATCTGCATGTCAAAATCATAATCGAAGTCCATGCCTACTCCATGTGGCCCATCTGCCTACTCTTCTCGGTTTTTATGCTAAGGTGGTTATGCTGGAGGTGCTTGTGGCTCTATTAGTGCCTCTTCTGGTGGGTGACCCTGGTCATCCCCCTCTATTGGTGCCTCTAGCACTATAGGATCGAAATTGCACCTCTGTAGGGTCTCTGGCATAATAAATAGTCTATACTAACCCTCATACCCTTCTATGGGCTCTACCATACTTATCGTGACTGTCCCTTGCAAGTCAATGTGAATGCTCTCCAGAATAGGGTCGCTAAATCGAGCCTTATTTAACCTTAGAGATATCAGTAATTTCATGATAACACCTCCGATGCATACCTGGGTCCCTAGCCAAGTGCCTACCTTGACCAAGGTTGCGATAATCTGATGTGCGATGTCTATGTGCTACCCCTCCTGTATGCTCCACACACTAGTAACATTTGCGAAAGTAATGTTATCGAGACTCCCCATGTATCCCAGGTATAAAGCCGACAAAACCCTTTGGAGGTATTTGTATATCTGAAGAGGCAATATAGTGCTTTTTGTCATATCTAAATGGTAGATGGCTCCTGACAGTGTCACTATTGTCCATCTATCCCTATCCATCTATTTAAGCTGTGTAACTGGGCCTAACCCACTCGGAAGGCCTAAAGCCTTAGCAAACTTATGCCTCGTAATGCTGTAGTGCGTGCCTAAGGCCTAGAACTGCACAACCCCCTCCTGCATGTCTAAACACTGGTATCCTCCTTGTTCTATAGTGACAAGGACCTCTCTAGTGATATCTGGATATGTCTTGTAGGCTGGGATGAGAAAGTCTATCCAGCTTATCCTAGCTAAGAGCCGGTCAACCTCCTGTAGCAGTCTAAAATCTTATAGGAACTATCTAGACATAAATTTGCTCGATCTGTACTGGACTTGTAATAAGGTCCGGTATCTCTTAGCCTACACAGGTGTGATTTGGTACTGGTTGAGGTGGCTGCGAATGTGCAGTCTTACGAGAAATATTATATGTTAATTTTAGGGCTAACTTGAACCACAAAAAAGTCAAAATGTCTGAATTTATAAGAATCATGTTGAGTTAAATATTTATTGCTGATTTACATTAGGAGTGTTTGACATGTTTTAACAATTATGTAAAAAAAATGAAACAGAAGACGTATTACACGCTTTACGAGAATTTCAAATAAAAATTTTGATAGCATCTCGAATAAGGATGAGACTGCTTTCCCATGTAAGAAATAGTTTAAACAATGCACAAGCCATTAAACAATATGATTATTAACATTTCACACTTTTCAAGAAAAATAAAAATTTCAACAGCACCCTAGCGTGGGAAAAGACTGCCCTTGCATAAGAAATGCATTTAAAGCTAAACAAAAGCCATAGGTTGCCATGGACACCAAACAACACAAATTCAAGTTATTAAAAATTTTGACAAAATTTTGGCAGCATTTTGCTTAGGAATGAGATTGGCCTCCTGTATATAAAGAATAAGAAAAACAACATAGGCCGTCAATGGCCGTCAACTAGTGCAAATCTAGGATAATAATACTTGGTGAAATCACAATTATGATACAAAGATGCTTCCAAAAACACCAAGGTCATATACGTATTATTGCTAAAAAGGAGAAAATTATGAGTTTACGTGCTCATACATAAGGCTTTTAATTATCTACAATATCATGCAAAAAGGTTTGACGTTTAAACTTACATAACTTAAACTACAAGGCATTAACGAATTTTAACTAACAAAAATAATATAAATAAAATACAAGGTGCTCGTATCCATCATTCCTAAACTAAAGTTTTATAGCCTAGTATATGTACTAACTAAGAGGTAAATAAAAATGAAGAAAATAATGAAAGGAATTAAATAATAATTACTTGTATAAGATGAAAAGAAAAAGAAGAAATAGCAAAAAAATGATCCTCCTTGAAGTGCATCAAGCTGCCAAGAGTCCGCTGGTGTGAACGACTTAAAAAACAGACGATGGATGGGAGAGAAAGGCTTGAAAAAGTGGAAGAAAGCTTTGGAAATTGGAAGTTATGGAGTTTTGATCGAAAAAATTAAAAAGATGACCTTTTTATTTTAAAAATCAAGTAAGGGAGGGCTTCTGCAATGGACAGGATTGAGAGATGTCCCGTCCCTTAGGAAAAAATGACCAAAATGCCTTCTTTTTAAATTAAGCCTAATTTTTCTCATTTTAACTCCATTTTCTTCGATTTTTTGACCTCTATCCATCTAAAATTAATTTACAATATTATTTACATCCTTTTTATGAGCTACAATATTATTTTATAATATTTATAAGCTTTAATTGCTTTTTAATACACACAAGTGTCTAAAAGTCTAAAATACCTCCTAAAATTTTTGCATTCAAAATCTTTTAGGGTTGAATATTTAGGTTATCAAGCTTTTAGATTCCTTACAAAATGAAAACAAAGGAGAATGTAATGATATGTACGTGTAATGTATGGAACATGCAAATAAATGACTTTTGGCCTTCTAGGGGTGACAGACGGGTTATCCGTGGTTCGCTCATTATGAGGGATGGCCATGGCTCACTACTTTCTATAAATAGTGTTTATATTTCTTGGCTTTTATGCCTTTGACTTTTCACCTTTCCAGAAGCTTTCATCAGGTATTCTTCTCTCTCTTTTATTTTCTTTTTCTGTCTATTTTTCTTTGAGTCATTTATTTTATTTTTCGTCATTCTTGTGCTTAGAATGCATAGAAATTACCATGACCATTGGACTTGCGAAATTGCATCGGTTACTGGATGATTAAAAAACCTGGAAGGATCACCAGGTAGCCCCATTTTCTGCAATTCTGGCAGAGACCATTGTCTGTTTGGATGCTGCTCATCATAACCCTGGCTTTCTTTTTACTGGCAGGCCTTTGATTTTTCAGGTATGTCCTTATTTTTGAAGGTAGTATGCCCCTCGTGGGTTTTTATACTAACTTTTTTTGTTGAAATACACATCCTTTCGAATTTTTTCACATTTCTATGCCTTATTTTTGCTTAAGATAAGCCTAACTCACCCCAACGACTTTTTTTTAGGTGTGTCTTCATGAGAAATTGAAGCTATTTTCAGAGCCTCCTTCTTGGGCTAGAGCTATAGGCACCTACCTTATAAGACATATAATAACTAGGCATCTATAGTGTGAGTTTCTAACAGTCTAGGAAGGAGTCGATTGGCTGGGTAGTTTGATGGATTGAGATATTGTGTTTAGGTGCAATTGGTTATCCATTACTTCTGTGCTTAGGGATGGAGAATCTGGATGCATTCCTTTATGTGGACTGTATCATGCCACTTTTTACGTTGCTACTATACTCATCGTGTCTGACAATTTATGGGTTGACATGATATTGTTAGGTGTCCATTGGGCTTTTATGGTGGTATACTTAACTATTCCTTCGTATTAAAGTATTATCAGAGTGTGTGGACTCAGCTCTTAGTGTGGATTACCACCCCTGACATTGGTACTTATGACTTTACCACTTCTGACTCTTACAAGCGATGGGTTACCAATCCGATTATTGACAAAAAACTCTAGGCTATTAGGCATCTGGATGCCTTTTTTTGGTTTTCACCCTGGCGAGGTGCCTAATTTTAGCAAGGCCACCGTTTTTTCTTATTTTTGACTCTTGGGGTATTTATTCTCTTCTTTTTCTCTTTTTTAGTCTTTTAGCCATGGAACCTTTTTAAACTGTTGATGTTCACTGGTTCCCTGAACTCATTGCCATCACTGTTGGATAAAATGGCAATGTCTTTAGACAACAACTTCTTAAGTATAAAAGGTCCTTCCCATATGGGCCTAAACTTGCCTCGAATGTCTAGAATTCTAGGCCTTATCTATTTGAACACCAGATCTCCCTCTTTTGATGGTTGTTTCCTAACTTTCTTTTTGAATGAATGGGCTAGCCTCTTCTGATAGACCTGATTGTGGTAGTAAGTCCTCATTCTATCCCCATCAAGCAGGTTAAGCTGTAATAGTCTTTGTTTAGCCCATTCTGCTTCGGGTATCTTCGCCTCATAATCTTCTTTGCCAAGGCTAAATCGTTCATATAGGCTCCGTATACTCCTATATATACTTCCTCCATTACTCTCCTTGCTTCCTTTTCATCCAAACATCTCAATTAGATTCCATCAAGTTATCTCTTGCAAAACACCCTCTTATGGTAATGAACTGAGTTGATAGTTTGCGAATCAATCTTTGGTACTTTTCGGTTGATTTCTCAGGAAATACTGACTTTTCTAGATAGTTCTGGATGTCATAATAACAATGTTTCCCATCATCCACTTTGATATGCATGATTTGTTCCTTTTTAAATCATGGCTTATTAGAACTTGAAATTAATACAGGCTTCATAATTACTCCATTTGGATTATCCCACATTGATACTAAGGTAGCTAATGCATTTTTTAACTGGTTCTCTTCTCTAGGCACATGTCCAAAAGTACAAACTTTGAATTGATTGCTTAAGACCTTCAGACACCTGAGATAGGGTATCAAGTGCTCTTCCTTCATTGACCATTCACCTCTTACTTGGTAAACCACTAGAGATGAATGTCCAAACACTTTTGTAGATTTTTCCCCTACAGCCAGCAAAGCTTCCAATCCTTAAATGCAAGCTTCATATTTTGCTTCATTGTTCATGGCTTTGTATGCTAACTTTTTAGCTAATGGAATCTTTTCTCCTTCCGGGATAATCAAGATTTCTCCTATCCTCACTCCTTTATTTTTCACGGCTTTATTAGAGTACATCTGCCAACCCTATACTATTATGGTTGCAATGTTTTCATCGGGGAATTCATAAGTCATATTTTCACCTTCTAACAGTTGATTAGCTAGGAATTTTGCAACTGCTCTTCCTTTGATGGTCTTTCTTGTGATGTAATCTATGTCAAACTTTTACAGGAGAATCAACCACCTTCCCATCTTTACTAACGATGAAGGCACTTTTTGCAAGTATCTAAGGAGATTCTGCTTAGCCACTGCTTGGATTCTATAAGAATGGAAGTAGTGTCTCAACTTCTTTGATGTCCATATGATTACAAGCCAAATCTTTTCAACTTCTACATACTTTGCCTTGTTTGGGAGAAACTTCTTATTGAGGTAGTACATTATAGACTTGATCTCGAAATCATCCTCTTATGCCATTATAGCCCCTAATGAACTGTCTTCTATTGTTAAGTACAAGATTAGAGGCTTACCTCTCTGAGGCAGTCTCAACACTGATGGATGCAATAAGTAGTCCTTGATGGTGTCAAAGGCCTTTTGACAATCTTCATTCCAAACCACTGGTTAGTCCTTCCTAATTAGCTTGAAGATTGATTTGCAAATTGAAGTCAACTTGTCTATGAACCTACTTATGTACTAAATTCTCCCCAGGAACCTTCCAACTTCCTTCTCTTTCTTGGGTACCTGGATTTCCCTAATAGCTCTTACCTTGTCGAGATCTACTTATATCCCTCTCTGGCTCACCACATGGCCTAAAAGTTTACTCGAAGTGATCCTGAATATACACTTCTTCGAATGAAGATAAAGATTATACTTGCTGATCCTCTGAAAAAATTTTTCTAATGCCTCGAAATGACCTTCCATATCATCCACATACACTTACACCTTTTTGTGGATTAAATTGTCTAAAGTCATGGTTGCCATCCTTTGGTAGGTAGCACCTGCATTTTTAAGCCTAAAAGGCATGACTCTGTAGGCATATGTTCCCCCCTTGGTTATAAAAGTCATTTTGATATTATCCACTATTTTGTTTAGAATCTGGTTATACTCGGCATATCCATCCACAAAATTGTACATGGCACAAGCAGCTACACTATCAACCAAAACATCTATATAAGGCAAGGGAAAATCATCTTTGGGAGAGGCTTTATTCAAATCTCTATAATCCACACAGACTCTTACTCTCCCATCTTTCTTTGCTGCAGGGACTACGTTTGCCAACCACGTGGGGTATTGGACTTTCATTAAGAACTTAGCCTCTATTTGCTTTATGACCTCATTTTTAACCTTCTTAACCTATTTTGGCTCGAGCCTTCTAAGTTTCTGCTTGACCGGCTTGTACCTAAGATATGTTGGAATGGCATGTTTAGTAACCTCTCAATCTATCCTTAGCATATCCTTGTAGATCTAGGCAAATACTTTTTCGTATTTTTTCAATATTCTCTAAAATTTTCTCTCTTTGGGAGTTATGTTTGATGCCAATAAAGTTTCTTTTAGATTTTCTTTAGTTCTGAGATTAAATGAACATGTGTTTGTTGAGTTAATGTCAAATGTAAATATTTTATGATCATGATCATGCATATTGAAATAAGAAGAAAGATTACATTAGTAAGAAAAATTATTCATCTCATTAATATAATCAAAAGAGCAAACATTATTCTCATAAAAAAGCTCAAGAACATAAACAATATCAATAAAAGTGTCTTCTCAACTCTTGTCAGCATCGGATGTCTCTCCAGCCTTTGGATCAGCTTTGGATAGTTTTTCAACTTTCATTTTCTCCTTGCCTTTCAGTTGGGTAGCAAGTAGCTTCTCTGTCATAACCTTTTTTTGGCACTTTTTCATCTTAAGTAGAGTGGTGCAAGAGAATCTCCTCATCCAAAAAAACCCTCGACTGGCTTGATAATTCCCTATTTCCAATCGAATACATCATTGAATAGCTCAATCCCGGTACCAACTCACATCCCTATCATTCGAGGCTCATTCTCTCCACAATAAAGGCAAATACCTGAAGCTAGTACAAAACTCTAGGAAATGTAAGGAATCTCTTTTATTGCTTCTTTCTCCTTATCCAATTTACTGGAACTTGCAAAGCCTAATCCCTTTTTGTCCTTCTGACCCTTAGCAGTTATAGTGATTTGAGGCCCTTAGGAATTCTTGCCTAAACCAGTACCAGGTAGAAAATTCATCTTCCTAAGCATATTAATCACTTGAGGACTATCAGGAAAGCTACCCTCATTCTTTTTATCATTGATGACTGACATATAAAACCTACTGCAAGGCTATTTGGCTATTTCCAATTCAGAAACTTGGTTCTCCCCTGCGGCTCTGATAGTGACCACTAGACTGTTATAAGAAAATTTAATCATCTGGTGAAATATGGATGGTACTCTCCCAGCTTGTGAAACCACGGCCTTTCCAGGAGCACAAAAAAATTGGCCGAAATATGCAAGACTACAAATTCAGCTTCAGTCTCAATAGGCCTTATCTTCACCAAAGCCTTTAAGGTCCAAGCAGCTTGCCTTTTAGAGTTATCATAGGTGAAAATAGTCAGATCAGATTTACTTAAATGCTCTCATTCAATCCGAAAGCCAGAATCACCACTAAAGGGGCACACATTAATTGAAAAATCGTTATCTACCATCACACAATCCGTATGCTTACTATTAACTTGAACTTTGATGTAAAGGGGACGATTATGATTCCTTCCTTTAGCAGGCAAGTTAGCATTAGAGTACACCACGTTTTCACTAGTTCCTCCCCTGACCAAGTCCAGTAACTTAAAGGATGAGATAATGGTAGCAATAGTGGACTCACTCAAAGCCTCTACTAACTTCTGTCTATGTGAAAGAGACTGCCTTAACAATTCCCAAATACTTATTTGAGCCTGTGTCTTTTTTAACTGTTTGATTATTTGATTATCCTCAATTTCTTTATCTGTAGGCACTGTAGTAGGAACTGGCTACCTTTCAATTTTTGGGGCCATTTTTTCTCTCTTTGTGACCACCTTAACTTTCTTCTCTTCCTCTACCTCTTCCTCACATTCATTGGTTGAACCCCAAATATCAATAGGCACTAAAGTCCCTTCGTCCTCACTCTTTATAGGAGTATCCCAATAATCAATCATAGAAATTGGCTGATTTTCTTCAATTGGCTTTGTTACTTTTGTGGTGGATCAAGTAATGGCTAAGTACTCATTCCCATATAGGTCCTTCATCGCATACCATTCGGGTAAGCTAGACCCAATCATATAAACCGGAGGGGGCACAACATTGTAACCTCCCTTCTTCTTATCCATCTTTTTAGGATATGAAATCTACTTGCTATCGATCAAATCCTGAATCTTATTCCTTAATGTGCTACAATAATCAATTAGATGCCTCATGTGATGATGGTATACATAGTACTAATCCTCCCTATAATAGGGCAACCTCTGACTCTTTGCAGGCCTCGATGGAAAAGGCTGAAGCTTTCCTTATTTAACCAACCTGTTCAAAACCCATGACAACGATTTATCCAGGTCAGAATAGTGATGCTAACTAGCCTTGATAGCAAACACTTCTACAATTTTTCCAGCTTTGTTCTGCCCATTACTATTCGCAACAGCCTTGTTATTATCAAAATTCCTTCTCGTATGCTTACTACTCGCCTTTCTGGCCAAATACTCTCCTTCAACCTCTATAGCTATATCATTCAATGACTCTCAGTCCTTTATACCCTTCATCTTCAACCATCTCTCAAGTACAGACTCACATTCCAAATAAATAACCTGATCTGATCAACTATGTCAGGTTTTTTTTCATCTCTATCACCTTGTTCCTCAACCTGGTGAGGTACTCATGGAAAGACTCATTATGCTTCTACTGGAATAATTTAAGATCTTTCAAGGTGACCTCTATCCTTGTATTGGAGTCATACTATTTAGGGTTTATCTCTCTACCAGCAGACAATAACCTAGACATGGCTTTAATCTTTTCTTTCATTTTCTTAAAAGCTGGATCGTCAGCACTTTGGTCTCTCATTTTTATGTTTATGTTTATCACTGGAGGGATATAATCTTTGTCTTTTTTTTCAATAAAGTCATCCTCAAGATCATGCCTTTTTTCCCTTCTAGGTGGGTCTTGAAGCACAACAACATTAGTTGGGGCAGCATTCCCAATATGTGTTGGCTCCACTGTTTCGCGAGTAGGTGCTACAGGCTGACTTCTAACATTAGGTGGTACAAAAGCTACCATCCCACTGATCATGGCTAACATCCTTTCTTCAAACTCCTATAGACGTCTATTTAGTCTTCGATCTAAGTCATCCCTCGCTATTAAAGGCCCAATAGGAGTAACATTCATCCTTTTCCTCAGGAATGAAAACCTTATAGTGGTGTCATTAGCCACTCTCCCAGTCTTATTTCCCCTTCCTGTCTCATTTAGCTTATCATTTGCCTTTTCTAAACTTATTTCTTGACTACTTTCCGATAATTGACTTGAAGCTAACTCAAAATTGACTTCTGAACTCAAATCTAAACTCGAACTTGATCTTAGCAAACTGGATATAAATCTTTGAACCAAGCACCCATCTAACCCTCTGGATCACCTAGATGAGTCTATGATGGCTGCAAGAGTCATATGTTAGGAGTGATACATGGTGATTAATGCATGAGCATGGTATATACATGACGCAATGCATAATTTTATTAGGAATCAATCACAAACACACTTAAGAATAAAAATAGCCTTTCAACCTTATTGCTCCCACACAAGAGGTCATGCGTTCTCTTTTCTAGATGGTCTTAGCCCATGGGTCAATAAGGTACCCAATGGATGCATATGGTGCACGGCAAAAAATTAACATTATAACCTCTTTAATTGAAAGTGCAGGCATATGGGTTTTGACCATTATGTATTTTGACTAACTCACACAAATCGGGTTGGGCCTATCGGGGTATGACAGCCTTTGGCTAGTACCCTCCTAATATGTTTGAGTTTGGTTAATACAAAAAGGTTCACATAGCAAGCAAATATTATTATGGTTATACAACCTAGGGAAAGTTGCTATTATCATTACATCCTGTCACTACAAGAAAATTCTCAAATACCGATATAAAATTATTGATGAAAAATTTTCTGTAGGAAAAATTGTTGGGAAAAATGTATATTGCAACGAAATAATAATCTATCATAAATAATGGAGGAAAATTTTTCTGCCCAACTTTACCGACGAAAATTAATGACGAAATTGAAAAAATTATCATAAAATTGGTGCTAATATTTCGCGGTTGAAATTGCACACGAAATTTACTGACGAAATCCTTTTATCGTAGGTAAATTCCCTACGAAATCATGTTTTTGTAGGTAAATTTCTGACGAAATCATGTTTCCATAGGTAAATTACTGATGACAAATGTTTCCGTGGGTAATTTACCTACAGAAACATGATTATGTAGAGAAATTACCTACAAAAATCTAATTTCGTAGGGAAATTATCTATAGAATATTAAGTCTTCGGTAATTTTCCTATGAAATTAGATTTCTGTAGGTAATTTTCCTACGGAATGGTATTTTCGTAGGTAATTTACCAATGGAAATAAGATTTCGTCGTTAAATTACCTACAGAAATTTCATTCCATAGGAAAATTGAAATAAATTAAAAATCCGATTTTTATTCCCTTCACTTCTCAAAATTGATCAAATCCATTCTCTTCCCTTCTTAAAATTATATATAAATGGCCATGTCTCATTTTTATTTAATTTTTCATTTTTCATTTATTAATTTGTTTAATTTCAAACTTAATTGATGTTAAAAACTTTTTTACTTCTAATAAAATAAATTGAGATGTTACATGAGATGCTCAATTTATAGTCATTAATGTTAGTTAAACTAAAATATGAAGAGATTAATAAGATAATAAAAATTATTTCATATTTATCAAAAAAAACTTATTTGGAAAACTCAAATTTGAAAT
Source organism: Excoecaria agallocha (assembly GCA_037975025.1). NCBI lineage: Eukaryota > Viridiplantae > Streptophyta > Magnoliopsida > Malpighiales > Euphorbiaceae > Excoecaria > Excoecaria agallocha. Next base: position 10,084,028 of record CM075806.1, on the reverse strand, counting down.
AAATTTAACAAATTAGACTGGAAATTAAATTAGATATAAAACAAGTGAGTATTATAAGAATGAAATGAAGTAATGTAAAGGAAAGAGATAGCATTATATGATTTATTATATTTGAATTAGGGCTTAGGAATTCAAATTAGAAGAGTTAAGGGACTAAATTGGATTTTTCCTACCCTCTCCCAAAACTACATGGTTTTAGGAAGGTTGAAAATTAAAAACCCATATTGCTTTATCGGACTAGTAAAAATAAACCAGATCAAGAAACAGTTTCTGATTGACTCAAAAATAATTATGAAGCCTAATGAAAATATTTTTAGGATTATAGAAGTATTTTTTTTAGGAAAAATTGAACTCAGAAAATAAGAGAAAAATAAATATTTCGGTTTAAATAGTAACCGATTGACCGTGGGTTTGATTGAAACTTTAAAAATAGTAAATGTTCTTTAAAAATTGTAGAAATTTCCAGTTTAACTCTTCATAATATTTAGAATTATTTGATGGTGAAAAAGTAATTTTAAGATAATACCGAATTTTGAGCTATTGGATTGATTTAAGTGAACCAAATCGAAAATGCACTCCATTTGGGCTGAAATGTTATATATAGCCTATTTTATATATGTTTGAATATTGGTATTAATTTTGGGAAAATTTGAGCTCACGAAGAGAGAAAATTAATTTAAGATTTGCAAATTGGGCCATAAAAGTGGTTTGAGTTTCGGACTGGTTGGCCCAACTTGGTTGGACCTTAAACCAACCTAAAACCTTAGTATAAAAGCCCAAGAATCTATTCTTGAATCTAGGTTCTAGCAGCCTCATGTTCTCCCCTCTTCTCCTTTAAAAACGTGAATTTTCTTTCTTTCTTTTCACTTTGATTTCTTCATAGCTCTTCCATCCTCTTTCAATCCAAGTTTGATTATTGTTCTTAGTCCCTTTAGAAGATGATTTCAATCTTTAATTTATGGTTTTGATGAAGATTAAGCGAGGAATAAAGAAAGTTAGGTTTTTGGGCAAATTGAAGGTAAGTGAAATTAATGGTTTCTAGTTGATTTTAAGGGTTCATTTAACTAGAATAAGTTGTTTTAGTTAAATTATATGGTTTAGTTGAGTTATTGAAGTGAGGTTTTATTGGATTTTCTTTGTGGGTTTTTTGGCCATGGTGGATTTTAGAGGAATGAGGAGATTCTTCAAGGGTTAAAGGGAAAGAAAAAGTAGTTTTAGTGAAGGAGAAAGAGAGTTAAGATAAGTGGTTACAAATTCTATGAATTTTCATTGATTTTGTTTGAAATTTTGGTTATATATGTAGCACCCTTGTCCTATAATCTATACATATAACTTTATCCATCTCATTCACATGTTAACAATGCAACTTAAACATAAACAAACTACAGAGAACATATACTCAAACTTAATACCTAAGAGTGCTATACTATTAAAACTTTATAATATAAATTAAAGTCTTTTTACAAAATACAACAATTGATTAACATCTTTACAATATACAAAGAGCCCAAAAACAAAAGTTTATACTAGTCTCTCTCGTTGACTTGAGTTGGCCATCTTGCTGCAGATATCACCCCAACAACCTACATGGATGAAATACCCGTGCTAAGCTATAAAGCTTAGTGGGGAACTAAATCATGATAAACGATCACTCACAGTGATCGTCAACAAACACACAACATGCCTCAAGTATAACAATGATTTATTTCAAGAAATGAAATAAATTAAACATTTACATTCACTTATAGAAATCATAAAGTTCAACGGTAAAATTTGCACTGACGTTTCATTCACCATATATAATCATACAAGTATCAACATCCTTTGGACTTAAGTTCAAACATTGATAATATTCCTATTTTATTAAACAATGCTTAATCATAAAAGTATAGTTATCTATTATTAATTTCATAACAATCTAGAATATACACAGGTTAGAATTATATCACAAATCAACACTTCCAATTACTATGAGATTATAATATGACTATAGGCTTACTTTATATTCCATAAGTTATTCATGTTATAACATATTAGATGTATCATAAAACTAAGCCTATCAACTAAACATAACACTTATATATCATTACCATAAATAACAAATACACGTTAAAGAATGTGTACATGCAATAATGTGAACACATATATATAATCATAGGAGAACACATACATAATCATAGGAAAAATATTTCAAAAACAATGGTTATTATAGCATAACTCTTATAACCCTTAGTATGGAATATGTTATGCTATTATGACAATTATTGCATTCATTCAAATAAGCTAATATCCTATACCCTAATATAAATTTCTTCATAACTCATACGTTGTCATACAAATAAAAATAAAGAGCATATATATATATATATATATATATATATATATATATATATATATATATATATATATATATATATATATATATATATCATTAATTTAACAATTAGCATATATTTTTGATACTAGCAGTATGGATACATATACTATTGAGCATTCTTTTAGATATGGGTTATGTATGCAACAAAAGAAATTTCATATATAGAATAGTATAAAGTCAATTAAAAATTGGCATGCTTTATTAAAATTTTCTTAACCTTTGACAATAAAGCCTGCACTATTTTAAAGAGGTGGATAATGGGTTATACGGTGGTACCCGAAGGCACCAAGGAGATAATAGGTCACCCGAAGGCACCAAAGAGATAATAGGTCACCCGAAGGCACCAATGATCCAAACGGGACCATGTCTATTCAGTCACCCAAACGGGGTTGAAACTATTACAGCTGCAAGGTACCTTTACAGGCATGCCTATCTATCCACTTCCTAGACTCAACACAGGCAGTAAAATCTCTTTAGGTTATCTTTTCTTTATTCATTCATATACATGTATACTCTTATATAACTATGTACAAGGTAATCATATACATGCTCACGTATAAACTTTCTGTAAACATGTGATCATATGCACAATTCGGTATTGCTATTTTATACTTTGCTCTTTTCTCATCATATAAATATTGATGTTCATACATATATATTCATGTATATATATGAGCATGGTGTCATAGATATAAACGTATAAATTTTCTATAAATATGTTATCTTGAGCACAATTAAGTATTACTATTTTGTACTTGTAATCCCTTCAAATCAAGTAGTTATTTTACATATGTAATATGATGATACATAATATCATGCTCTATTGGGTTCCTTTAATCAATTTTGTGTATGATCATGTTCACAACAGGTTAACCTATATGCGTACATACATGTATGACTATATATATATACACACACAATCACACTCAGGTATCAAATCAAGCAACTGTAATTATATAATACTATAATCATTTACCTTAACATATTATTAAGTAGACATAAGCGTATAGGCATAATCATATTTATTAAAATAAGTAATTATCCATATGCTAGTTCATGGTCTTGTTGCATACTATATTTCTTAAACTTTTATACACTTATAGCTTTAGTTTATAATATTATCGTACCTTTTTGTCGCATACATATATCATCTAACACCATAGTCATGTATAATTTTACAATACCACTATTATTACCTATAATTATACAACAGCAATGTCATCATTTTATGATCAAATTACTGTAAAATATCATATTATTATTATTACATGTAGTACATTTACACATCAAAGAATTAGGTTATAGTGAATAAGATAGACAGATTTTCAATTCTGTTTAACATTTTAATTTTGCCATGCTAAATGGCTGAATTAACCAAATTGGACTTTTAAATAATAATCTTTTATATCACTAGTTTCTCATGCTTCAAATACCAGTCATATAGGACCATTAAATTAGGAGTTATAACCCAAACATTACAGATTGTCCAAGAGTGCATTTTTTTAAACAGTTTGCGTGACCATATTGAAAAATTCGTGGAACAAAATAAGTACAGAATTGAACTAACATTTATTCATAAAAGTTGTACTCCTGTAAGTCTATTTTAACTGGAATTTTGTCCCATAGCATTTTGAGTTTTCCATCATAAGTTATAAGAAAAATACTACAAGCTGTTCATTAACACTAGACAGCAGTTCACAATAACAAAATCAGTTTTAGTTACTAATTAGAAAATTCATAGAAGAAAATTTGTACAGATTTAAGCCAACCTTCCTCCAAGAAAATTTTTCTCCTATAAGTCTATTTTATCCAGGATTTTTCCTCATAGGATTTAGACTTCTCTATCGAACATTATTTCAAAAATACTGGAACCTGCTCTCTACAACTAGATAGCATCTCACTATGAATTTCAAATAAAAATAAAAAATACTTAGGAACAGAATATCATTTAGGTTTCTTCTACAAAACTATGAATCCATGTCTTAAGTTTAATTATCAATTATAATTTCCCAAATTGGAGCTATAAAACCCGAGATATCCACAAAATTTCAAAACTGGTTCATAGAAACTTAACCCAGAATTTCAAATTCATTAACTTTTCTTCTTTCAACTTTGATTTGCATGCTTTCGATTCATCTCTTCCATAAACCAAATATTATAATAACACAATCAATATCATCATATTCATGCAAAATAAAACACATGCAAAACTGATTTTACACTTTATTAATTACTGTTCATATTAACAATATTGTGTATAGGTCTGAAATTAAGCTAAAATTAGACAAGCTTAAGGAAAGATTTAGGCTTTACTTTCTTCATGAAAAGTATAGGTTTAGAAGTCTATTGTTCCCAGAATTTAACTTCATAGTATTTTGTTCACTATACAAGGAGATATATCATATTTTCTACAATCTGTTCCAGAACCGAGAATAATAGGTCACTACAATTTCAAGTGAATATTTGGATAGCATACACACATATTTAGCCTTAGGTATCTTCTACAAAGGTGTTTATCATTATATAAAGTTTACATAGAATCAAGCCTCACTCAATTATGACTTAAATACAAGGAGTTATGGTTAAAATATTGGTAACTGTTCAAAACTGCCTATACACACAAACAGTTCACTTGTACGAATTTTATGAGTTCCTTAAGAGCAGAATCAAGCCATGAGTTCTTCTAATGAATTATAGATAATTGAATCTAGTTTACCCATTATTTTTAATCACCTCAATCCGATGTCTCCAACTCCAGATATGGACAAAACAAGCAGGCTGGTTCACAAGAACCACACCCAGTTTTTCCTCAACATTCAAAAACACGATTTTCCTATTTAAATCTCCCATTAACCCTAAATAAACTAATAAATTACCATCAAAATTAAGTAATCCAAGCATAAATATTGATATCCACACACATGCATGAAGAATAAGTTCCCAAACCTGGACATGCAACTCAATTCTTCTTTAAATTCTCTTTTCACTCATAATCCTTGCAAGCCCTTTTTCCTTGTTTCTTCTACCTTCTTTTTCTCCTTTACAACTAACATCATCATTCAATTAAAATTCCAGCACCTTACTCTACCATTACCTCATCAAAATGAAAAGAAGAAGGAGAAGAAGAAGATGTCATTTAATTGAATTTATTACCTTAATTTGATGCACAATTTCTCTTGATTAATCATCACATGCAAGAATTTCTTCTTTGGTTTCTTTAAGAGATTAACCATGAACACATGAGAGAGCAAAGAAGAATTTCTGTAATCTCACTCTCTAAATGCCGTCCCTCTCTCCCATATCTTCTCTTTCATGTGAAATATAATATATATATAGTGGCAAGGTAAATTTCTTTCTTGGTCCCTCAAGATTTTGCATGTTCCACTAACTTCTCTCAATTTCTTGCATGTTACACCTTTGCCTCTCAATTTCTTGTATGTTTAACATTGACCCAAACATTTTATAATTCTCTTAAATCAACCCCTCAATTTCTTCTTTTTATCACATTTGACCCTTAAGATACCGTATTTACAAATTGACCCCTAAACTAATACTTCATACTTCAATTACACCCTTGAATTTTATTATACCAACATAATAATCTAATTATGCCCTTCTAAAAATTCATATCATATAATTCATTCATTTGTCACATAATTAATTATCACTTAATAACATTTATGCCCCAAACAATATCTTAACTGTATTTTTGCTCTAATTATACATACTATGCTATAATGTCATTTGACTATGGTATACTCTATCTCTTAAAATCATGAATCCATTAGATCATAAGTACTACTAATTTATCCCCTAATGCCCAATTTGACTTTAATGACATATGTTTGCCTTTGAATTCCACTAGGGCCTCTTTAGGGTCCTTACAAATCTCTTCCCCTTAAGGAATTTCGTCCTCGAAATTCATACCTGTGTCCTTTGCTCAAAAGTACCACTATCAATTCTTAGACTTTTATGTTTAGCACTATAAACTTCCATTCCATACTATCTCTGCCAACTTTCCTTGATGCTCACTTTGACTTAATTTGCTTCTCTTATAACTCAATCTCCATAAGGAGCGATATTATCATAAAATTGCATCAGTACTATACTCAACATACATCCTATCAGGTTGTTTTATCAGTTGGGGCCTGTACATGTAATATGATGCTTGATGCTATGTTATGCATGAATAATGCTTTCGTGTATGCAATAAGATGCAAATGCATTTTCTCATGTGCTGTATATGTTTTAGCCCCATTCCATGTATAATGCTTCATCAATTGCCCGTACTCAATAAGGAAATACTGACAAGTATATAGAGCATCATAATTATACCTCAATTTGATATCTCTGAACCTTCAACTATAGATACTTTTATCAACTAAGCAAAACTACATCTCATGTATCATAATTAAATAATCACTACTTATCCCTCTAACATACCTATTTCATAATCCAATATACTTTCATATATGCATTTTATGTACTATTTGATCCCGAATTAAGATCCCGAAGAGAGTACTGTTATACACATAGTCCATTTTTGAAACTTCAATCATATACATATATCCTCATTTACAGTTATTCAAGTATCTTCATTATCAAATTCTATCGAATCATCTCACTTCAGTCTAACCATAGTAAAACAAGGATATCTGCATTGGCCAATACTCTATAGCTTCCTATGATAACAACTCTAGACACCTATAGCCCAAAAATGGCTAAACCAGCTACTCTGATACCACTAATTGTAGCACCCTTGTCCTATAATTTATACATATCACTTTATCCATCTCATTCACATGTTAACAGTGCAACTTAAACATAAACAAACTACAAAGAACATATATTCAAACTTAATACCTAAGAGTGCTATACTATTAAAACTTTATAATATACATTAAAGTCTTTTTACAAAATACAACAATTGATTAACATCTTTATAATATACAAAGAGCCCAAAAACAAAAGTCTATACTAGTCTCTCTCGTTGACTTGAGTTAGCCATCCTGCTGCAGATATCACCCCAACAACCTACACGGATGAAACACCCGTGCTAAGCTATAAAGCTTAGTGGGGAACTAAATCATGATAAACTTAAGACATGGATTCATAGTTTTGTAGAAGAAACCTAAATGTGATTCTGTCCCTAAGTATTTTTGATTCTTATTTGAAATTCATAGTGAGATGCTGTCTAGTTGTAGAGAGCAGGTTCCGGTATTTTTGAAATAATGTTCGATAGAGAAGTCTAAATCCTATGAGGATATATATACACACACACACACACACACACACACACACACACACATATATGTATATATATATATATATATATATATATATATATATATATATATATATATATATATATATATATATATATATATATATATATATATATATATATATATATATATATATATATATATATATATCACTACAAAAAAATCAAATTTATCGATGGACTCAGATTTAGTAGGTAAAATTAAAATATTACCGACCAAGTGATAATGCGTAGGTAAAAAATATGAATTTGATGAATGACAATATTTTTACTGGAGGAAATATTGGCACCAATTGTTAGGGACCGCTTTACCGACGGTTAAGTCCGTCGGTAACTATATAAATATATATATATATATGTACATACACATATATGTATGTATATATATATATATCACTACAAAAAAATCAAATTTACCGACGGACTCAGATTTAGTAGGTAAAATTAAAATATTACCGACCAAGTGATAATGCATAGGTAAAAAATATGAATTTGATGAATGACAATATTTTTACCGGAGGAAATATTGGCGGCAATTGTTAGGGACCGATTTACCGACGGTTAAGTCCGTCGGTAACTAATTTTATTATTTTATTGATGTAGGACGTATATTGGTCGGTAATTCAAGCACAACAAAAAATTAATTTTACAGACGAAATGTCGTCGGTAATTCCGTCGCTAGATTTAAATTGTAAAAAATAAATATTTAAATTTAAATTTTTTATTTTTTAATAAAATAATTTATAAAACATAGATGGCCCTCATCTATGCCCAAATAAATTTAGATATTATACTATTTTATATATTTATATTTTCTTATATAAAATAATTTATAAAATTATGGATCAAATTTAATATTATTATTAAAAATGATATTTTAATTATTAAGATTATCATAGATTTATTACTAGTTTTATACAAATAAAAATAAAAAAATACACACATATTTTTTATATAAAAATGTAATTAAACATTAGTTTGTATATATTAGTTTATATAGTTAATACCTATTCGATTCAAAAGTTAGTTATACGTAGAAAATACATTTGGTAATCTACTATTCTTTATTGATTAATTTACATATTATTAATTCTAAAATTTTTACCTTTGAATGAATATTAATATTAATATTATTATTATTATTATTATTATTATTATATTTTTTATTTTATTAAAATTTTTGTGTGGATTTTTAAATATTCAAGAGCTCTAATAATTTATATTGACTAAAATAGCCCATGTATTTTAGGAGAGGAAAGCAAAAGAATTATGGGCATCTAAGGGTGCATTTACTTACAGAAAATAATTTTCTGTTTTCTATTTTTTTTTAAAAAATTGGAATATTTATTTTTCGTAGAAAAATTAGAAAACGCGTTTATTTATCAACAAATGAAAAACTTGAGCATTTATTTGTGTGCGTGTGTATGTGTATACACACACGTATGTATATATATATATACATACATACAGATATTACATATATATATGTATGCGTACATACATATATACATACATACATATATACATACATACATACATACATACATTTATATATGTATGTGTGTATGTATGTACATATGTATATATATATGTATATGTATGTGCATACATACATATGTATATGTATATGTATATGTATATGTATATGTATATGCATATATATGTGAATATATGCACATACATACACATGTATTTATGAATACATACATATGTACATGTATGTGTATGTATGTATATATATACATATCCATATGTATATATATGTATGTACATACATATATATACATATGTATGTATGTATGTATGTATGTATGTATGCACATACAAGCACATACAAATATATTATGAATATGTATGTGTGTGTATGTGCATATGTATATATGTATATGTATATATATATATATATGCATAAATACATATTTATATGTATATTATGTATATGTATGTATATAGATACATACATGCATGCATGTATGTATGTATGTATGTATGTATATTTGTATATACATATGTATGTATATATATGCACATATATATACATACATATACATATGTATGTATACATATGCATATACATATGTATGCGTATGTACGTATATACATATATATACATATCCATATGTATGTATGTATGTATGCATGTACTACATATACATATACATATACATGCACATGCATATGCTTATGTATGTATGCACATACAAAAATTTACATATGCATGTATATGTATATGTATATGTATATGTATATATATGTATGTACATATATATATGTGTGTGTATATATTAATATTATTTAGAAAATTTGGAAAACATCTTTTATTAGTTTTCTAATTTCTTCTTTATTTTGGAAAACTGGAAAACTCATTTTCTGTTTTCTATTTTAGAAAACTGATGAAAATAAATATGATCACTAATTATTTTATGTGAAAAATTTTTCTGAAAAACTGGAGCAGTTTTCTGTAAGTAAACAGGTTCTAAGTATTTTTTAGCGCTCTCTTTCTCCTCGTGCTTTGTTATTTCAAGTTAACTAGTGAAATTTCATTCACTAATACTCCATCTTACATAGCTAAAAGAAACCCTAGCCCTCACCGCCGCCCACCACTACCATCACCCAACATTGTCGCCAACCCAGTGTCCTTGACGCCTCTCATGCTCTCATTCTCACACTGCTCTTTTCGTTATGTCTCCCCTATTTCTTTTTTTGCGCCCTCTTCTTTATCTGTCTCTCCCCATCGCTCGATAAGAAGCTTGAAGACTACCTCATGAAGATTTGCTCCATTGAAATTACTCCCCTTTTTCTTTTTTTGTTCTTACGTTTTCAACTTGACGTCAGTTTGTTCTTCGATTGATTATTTCAGCTACAAGGAAGGCGACTCAGTTCCTCTCTATGCCAACAAGGTCGGCCCTTTTCACAACCCCAGGGAATTCTTTCTCATCCTTGATATATTAATTAAGAGATTTGATTATTTAAAGGGGTTCAAAATCTCAATGAGAAAAATTCAGCCTAGTGGATCTTGCTAGAAAAGTGAGCTGAATTATGGTGGATGACATATAGTAGAAGGGGAAGATAGCCTTTTGATCACATTCAATGGATTCGTGGTTCACTAGCATACCTATTTTAGTTTCCATGAGTAGAAACATAATAGTGAACACCAAAATTATTTTATTATATCATGAGTTAAAATAGTGAATGTGAGAAAATAATTTAGGGTTAGGCATACGTGAATAAGATGATCTTGATTTTTTGAGATGTTATATATCTTTAATCATTGTATAGTAATAGTGCTCTTGAGGTATGATGGTTGCATGGTCTATCTAGTTGTATGACTAGAGATTATGATTGGATATCACTCCGTCATGTGCGAGTGGAAGATGCTAGAGTTTGGATATGCTCATAACTCTATATTGGATGAGTTCCAATCAAATAAAGATATAAGTATCTTTATCTAATTAGAATTATCTGATCCTGTCTCAAAAAGAATTTGAGTTATACTGAGAAAAAAGCTCTAGTATGCTTCTGTATAAAAGGGATCATAAATTAGTTTTGAGGTTACACAATTACTGACATTATTGTCATTATTTTATATGCTTTACCTAAAAACAATTTATTATTCTTTTCTACCTCTCAAAAACTTGTAATTTTTAAGGGATATTTAGACCATGAAATTATTATTTTTATTCCGCATCCGTTGCTCAAAGATAAAAATCTAGCCAGTGATGTGAAATAAAATTCTTCTCTTTCACTATTTTGTTATCTTCGCTTCTGTTTTCAAAAATTTTTGAATTACAAAAGGTAAGCATGTTTTCATTTTATTTGATCGATATAATTTGTTATATTTGATTTATTATGCATGAATTCTGTCGTTGACAATCAAGAACAACTTTCTATAGCAGGGCGAGACCCTAACTTAGTGATTTTTGAAAAGAATACTTCTTATTCGAGGGAGAAACTTTTTACATAAATTAAAATTTTTAATAATCTCTAATTAGATATGCATGCACATCATAAGCACTATTTTTTTAGTTCAATGAAAAATCGTATTGTCTTATTTTTTTTTTATAAAAATGACATAATGTTTAATTATAAAAATACCATTAAAAAAATTTAATCCGATATTTTTAGTGCTTTCTGTGGAGGGTCTAATTCTGGGTGTTTCTTTATTATTATTATTATTATTATTATTATTATGTTAATAGTTTGTGCAATTCTGGATCAGAGAAAAAATTTGTGGAAAGTCATACATACGACCAGTTTTTCTATTACTTGTTTAATGCGTACGGGATTAAAATACCGCATTCAAACAAACAAAAACTTATTTATTGGTATTATCGCTTCTCTAATTTTCAGCAACATTGTGAAGTGAAAATCGCCATGGCCACACAGATAACACCCATTAACACCTCCGATCAAAACTTCGATCCTGTAAAAGAAGCAAAACAATTTGACGATTCAAAAATCGGAGTTAAAGGCCTACTGGATTCAGGTCTTACCTCCATTCCCCGTATCTTTATCCACCCAACTAACACACTCTCCGACCTCCAACACCTTGACCAACCCCAAACCCACGTTATCCCTATCATCGATCTCTCCGATTTCCATTCCGACCGCCGGTCATTGATTGTGGATCAGATTTCGCGAGCTTGTAAGGAGCTCGGGTTTTTTCAGATAGTGAATCATGGAGTGCCGATGGATGTTATGGACGGCGTAATTGGTGGATTGAAAGCGTTTCACGAGCTCCCTACGGAGACTAAGAAGCAGTGGTACCGGCGGGAGACGGCGACCGGAGTTAACTTCTTTTCGAACGTGGATTTGTTTAACGCGAAAGCTGCGAGCTGGAGGTGAGACAAACAAATATGTGATGGTATTTGGAAGAAAGCCTGAAGGCTTCTTTTTGTTTGCCCTGTTCGCTTTATATCAAATTAAATTTACAACCTTTTTGTTTTTTATTTTCGGACAACTTTTTGTTTGGAAATGATATGGTGCCATGTGCACTACATAATGCTCAAGATATGCATATTAATAACACTTATTTGTTTAGCTAAAATTAATATTGGATTAAATTAAAAAATAAGTTTCAATTTACTTTTGTTTATCTTATTTCATCTAAAAAAACATTTTTACATGTTTTATATTTTTTTTATATTTACACTATACACTTTATTTTATAATAAAAATTTATAATTCAAGATGATGGTATGAAATAGATGAAAAAAAATTATGTGGTGAATTGATAATTTTGAACCAAATTGACATATTTTATTACAACATAAAGATATAACCTAGTTACAACTATAAATATATGGAGAATAAAAATTGAGATTTACTGTACATTTAATTGAGTGGTGGCAATTTAATTAAATTCTAGTAGTTAAATTGACAATATTTTGAAAACTAACTTGAACATTTAATGATAATTAAGTAATTTGGCACTAATTAAATTCAATGATATGTTGTAGGGATACCCTTCAGCTGAGACTGGGACCCGTGGGAGCACAAGTTGAGGAAATTCCTGAGGTATGCAGAAAAGAAGTGGTAGAGTGGAACAAGCAGGCGACGAGAGTGGCAGAAATATTGATGGAGTTGCTGTGCGAAGGGCTTGGATTGAAGGCATCAACATTGAAGGACATGTCATGCTTGGAAGCTAAGGTTATGGTGGGCCATTATTATCCGTATTGCCCTCAGCCAAATCTGACGGTTGGAATAACATCTCATACAGATCCTGGGGTTTTGACATTGCTGCTCCAAGACCAAGTCGGTGGTCTCCAGGTTAAGCATGGGGACCACTGGGTGAATGTTAATCCTGTCCCGGGTGCTCTTGTTATTAACATTGGAGATATCCTTCAGGTATAAAAGTTTTCAATAATTTTTGTCAATTTATGATATGTGATGTGATTATAACATGGGAATTGAATTTTCCTCAGATCATGTCCAATGATGATTATGTAAGTGTTGATCACAGAGTGTTGGCTAATCCTTCGCATGATCCACGAGTTTCGATTGGTATTTTCTTCAATCCTGGTAAGAGAGACAATATGTTCGGACCGATTCCAGATTTAATATCACCGGAAAAGCCAGCTCGTTACCGACAATTTATGTTCATGGACTACATGAACAGGTTCTTTTCCAAAGAATTGGATGGCAGAACTTTGACAAATTACTACAGGCTCTGACTCTGTATTGGATGGAGTCTAATGGACCAATATAACCACTCGCCAGTATGCAAATAAAGTACTCGGTTAATTTAAGTATTATCTGTATAAAATAAACAAATTGCTACATTATAATGCATAGTTGAACAGTACTATTAATATCTTTGTCATTTACAACGTCCTCTAATTTATATGATGCAAAAGTATTATTCTCCAACTTCTGGGAGACAAAAATAAGACTCATTCATTCTATTTTCTTTGCAAGCCCAAACCATTCAGCCATATCCTCATCATCAGTTGTTTCGATGTTATCAGATCTTTTATGGGTTTCTGCAAATCTTAATTCTTCGTCACATCCTTTGGTTCTTGTGCCGTCTTTATGCTTCTCTAACATCTCTACCTTCCATCTCTCTCGCTTTTCTGCATTTCTGGACAAACTACTCTTCCCTCCCACAATTGGGAAATCTACAAAACTAGAATCTTCATTTTAAATGGAGCAATCATCTTCACTTTGTTCCTCTACAAATCCCCACATATCTGCACTCCTTCGATTTGTTCTTACCTGAACCGATGGATTTACCATCATTGGTTCCATTTTCACTATGAACAGACCTCAATCTACTATGCTGGGCATACCCTCCATTAATGTGTTCTAGGTGTGGAGATCCGTTATTTGGAGCATTTAATGCCTTTGGCCTTCTGTGATCACATTTCAAGCATACCATGTTTCTTCTGAAATTGATGTAGTTGCACCTGCAAAATAAAGTATGCTAAGTGCATCCAAGATTTATAACTTTCTTGAAATGGAACAGCCTCGATTGATATAAAGAGATTTCTAATGTATGTCACTTACGACTTGCATTCCCACTCCCCAGGATTAAGATGCCGCTTTGGTGGTTTCTCTTTGCACTGTAGACATCTTGTATTCTTCGCAAAATTCAAGAAGTTGCATCTGCAAAACTTTTAAGTCGTGATGAGAAACAAAACACCCACCAAGTATCAAATTGTCACTAAATCAGACAATCATTACTTTACACAAATCCAATCTCCTTTCTTCAACGGAAGATGATTCTGATCCTCATGCAGATGTTTTAGTTGCAGATGTTTTAGTCTATCTTCAAATAAATCATCACAGCGCAAGCACCTAATATTTCTTGCAAAATTTAGGAAGTCGCACCTAAGAGCCAGAAATTAAAAGGAAATATGTCAAACCCACTCTAAAGGACAAATATGAAGGGTTCAATAGTTTAAAATACTATAAATGTTGTTAAATTACTTCGGGCAAAGCCAATCCCCTTGCTTCATTGGAATGTTTGATTGATCTTGTGAAGGAGCGCTTTTCAAGGACGTGCCATTTGGGAAACCAGAATCAAGTTGCTGGCTGCCAAATTCCACCGTTTCTTTCAACAGTCTTCTTACTGATTCTTCAGCAATTTTGTTTTGGGATGGCTTGCTTCCTGATGTGCCAGAAATGGCATCAAGTCCATAAGTCAATATAATGCGCATGACATCCACAGTCTGACCACCTTCATCTTCACGTGCCTTAACATATGCCCTTCCACAGTCTCCCCTCGAATTGCAGGAGCTGCAAACCTAAGAAGCTACTTACCAAGTCAGATGTGAAAGATGATTACTGATATGCAGATTCTCAACGTTTCCAAATAAGAAAATTTAAGATAATAAAATGTTGAAAGAGAAAAAACCCTTCAAATCTTATGTTGAATATGAAGTACTTATTATTGATGTAAGAGGGCTCAGCACGTACATTTCCTTCATCAATGCCTACATGTGCTCTCAGATGCTTCCCTGAGTTTACAACTTTCCTATCTATGCTTGGGCAGCCACATCCTGTAATTATGTGGATATCTTTCCTTGAGAAGAACCTGATAGCACCGCAACAGGTACTCATATCAATCTTTAAAAACTAGCACTAAATTTAGAGAACAAAAACATAATAACTACATCTGGTGCCAAAAAGAAATAGTAATAGCCTGTACATGTACTAGACCATTATGAAATTAATGATTAAATACCCCTAAAAGCAGTCATGGGAATGACAGATACAAAAACAGCACCACAAATATTTGAACAACATTGAGAACTGATCAGGGAGGTAAATGGTACATAAGTCTTATGTATCAGCACTATAATGACACATGCATTTGGGAAAAAAGAAGAAGCTGAAGGATATCAAATACAAGCAACAACATTTCAAAAGTTCCTGATAAACCTAATTATGACAAAAACAACCTATGCCAGCAAGGATCAAGAAACCCTCAACTAAACACACTTTATTCCCTCCAATACGCCAAGAACTAATATACCTAAACTTTTAACGGACCTGACACCATGCAGACCCTGCCCCAACCACAACCCTGCTGCGGCTAAAGGAAACCACTAAAAGGAAAAACAATTTACCACCATTAAACTGAAATAATATCTACGAATTCCAGTTGGCATGCATATGCACTTCCTAAAGTCTTGCCAGAACTTCCTATGAGATAGTGGTGGGAGACATTGGTAAACAGAGATGCATTTAAGTAACAGTTAGGAGGTCCACAGCCCCTCTTAGGCACCCATATTTGTTGAGCTTTCCATTGTGATCATATTTATGGCAATGATAAAACACTATTTTGTCCAAATTTACAGCCCATTCATACATTTCAAACCCCCAGGCATCAATTCTATGTACACCCATGGCTTGGAAATTCTAACGTGGCTTTAATTTCCCAAAGCCCATCTGGTTCTATATTAGCTTTGTCCAAGAGTTATATAGAAGGACATTGCATTCTCACCTGAACTGAAACCTAAGTGCTGCATCAAATTTGGAGCTAATATCAGTAAAAAGAGAAAAAGGCCATCAAGGTTCAGATATCTTGCAGCCCTTATCTAGTCAATGTTGCTAACTGTTGAGCTCTAGTATTCACCTAAAGTGAACCGATTCCAGGTCTCCTAAACAACCAAAATCTTAAGGGCCAGTGAGATAAGGAAGTCCCAAACAATCATTACCTGAGTCCAGAAAGTTTGACTGATTTACCTAATGCCTCAGAAATTTGAATAACTTATCAATATCCACTGTTGCAACCCACCAATTCAGTGTATCACTAAATGCATCTACACCAATATCATTTATACTCCATGATCACATCCATGCACAGCACCCCAAAATTGATATAGTTATGCTACATTTTGAGATTTATCAAATCAATTATGCTATCCTAATAATTGAAAATTTTAATTTCTTAGGATGGGCATCTATGGGGCCTTGCCATTCAAATAATTGATTCCAAAAATCTTATACATTTAATAGTTGGAATGAATGAGAAAATCAACAATATGACCTGTCTTCTGCCTTTCGGAGAGCTGTTCATCTCACATGAACCAAATATCAAACAGGTTGCACGCAGACTCATAGAACATAACTAGAACACCATCTATGCTCAAAATAGAAATTGAAAACAAAATCAATGCAAGTCTCAAAGGCATAAAGCCAAAAACAAAATTATATCTCTAATCACATATTCCATATCCAAAAATTAATTTATCATTACCTTATAAGCCCAAACTGATCCCGCGCAAAATTAAGGCACGCAGTTCTAATCCAGTTAATTTCCTTGGTACCCAATTCCCCATTTGAAAAAGGGTTCCCATTAGCTTCAAAGTATCCTCTCTTTAACAACAACTCCATCAAATCTACCCATTCAGGCCAAGGGTGAAAAATCGGAACAAAGAATTCATTTCCTTTGGCATTTTTGCTTTCACTGTACTGTTCACAGATTTTCGAAGATGGTTGGGCTATTTGATTTGCGAGTTTTGACGATTTCAAAGCCTCAACATCATGTAGGACAGAGTCTAGCTTTGAATTCGGGTATAGGGTTCTAGCGAAAGTATGCAACTGTGAAATGCAAAGACGAAAATTGTGGGTTTTAGAGTAATTTTTGAGCCCATAAAAGAGATTTACACAATGAGATGGAAAAAGTTTGTGCATTTGATAACGGGGTTCGAGAAATGAAGGGAAAAAGCGTATGCAGAGGTTTTAAAGGTAGCTTGGAGAATTTGAATAAATATAAATATATATAAGGCCTAACATATAATTTGACGCTTATACTTGCGTCAATTTGTCAAACCAGACCATAAACTTTGATTCTGTCACATTTTAACACCTGAAATTATTAAAAGTGCCCATCTGAAACACTTACGTCAGAAGTCTGTGCATATGTGGCATATATATGGCTTTTGTGACAAAGAGGGCGTGCATGCAGGCTGAAATCCTTTATTTTTCGGTACCGTCATTAAAACTACAAAGTTTAATTTTTCCGTGCTAGCTCATGCTAACAGGTATCTCATGGTAGGACTGAAACACCGCAACGACATAATTTATAAGCACAAAAATTCTTTTGACTAGAAATTTACTCCTCAAAGCAAGAGCAGAAAATGGCTCTAATCTTTGAACTATAAAGAATTAAGCAGCAAATTTCACTTTTACAGATTGCTAATATTAATTAGTTAAATAGAACCATGACTAATTAACACGCAACTAAATGAAACATGACCACAACAACAATCAAACGATCTCTGAATTCCAGTTCATGCATTTGTGAATCATAATGGTGCATAAATCATCTGCTATACTGAGCCTAGGAAATAAATAAATAAATATATAATTATCATCATGTAAATTGCGGCTTGAAATTTAGTCAAATTTGAATTACATTATCTTTGAGAAACTGCATCAAACAATTGAAGCATACAATCCAAATACAATAAAACCATCAAAGCATATGCAAAGAAATCCACGACTTTTACCTCACTAAACAACGGTTCTTTCTTTGCCTTCCTCTGGTTTGTTTATCCAACAAAAATCTTTGCGGCCGTCGACATCCATTCAAGAGCGACAAAGACTTCGACCGGACCGGATCAGATCAAACGAGTTTAAAATAAAATTCAGGAACAAAAACAGAGAGGATTTTTTTCACAAAAAAAAAAAAAACAGAGAGAGAGAGAACTGAAGATTGAAGAATATCGAGGAGTTTTATGCCGTCATGGTTATTTTAGGTTTATGCGACCCGACTCCAACCCGTTATAGTTGAAATTCGCTTCTTCCTTTCAGTTGAAAGACGTTACCCTAACAAGTCCAGAAAGATAATTAATCTCTAATGGCGAAGAAGAAAGCGAAGAAGGTGAAAGCATCTGGTAAGCCGAAGCATTCTCTGAACACGAACCGTAGCAACGCAGCGGCTCGAAGCGTAGTGCGGCCACCGTGCCCCGCCTCAAGATGTACGAAACTAAGCCTCAATGCAACCCTAATGGCAAAATTTTGAAGCATGAATTGCAGTCTAAGATACTTCCTAACACCCGCAATCAACCTGATCCTCATTGGTTTGGTGAGTTTTCTTAGCAAAACAAGAAATTGAGATGGGTTTTTTCCAAAATGTTATATAATAAATTGCAGCGATACAATATAGTTGTTTTTTCTTTCAACAATGTAGTCTTATATGGAGGAGAAATTGGCATGAAATATTCATGGATTATTGCAGGTGCTACAGGGTTATAGATCAAAAACAACTTCAATTTTATCATGAAGAGATGCGGAGGCAGACATCCAATAGCTACAATGTTATCTTAAATAACAAGAAGCTGCCATTATCTCTTTTCAAATGATGAAAGAAGGTATCCATCTTTGCGATTTGGAGAATTAGTTTTTATATTGTCACTATAATTGGTGAATAGATAATCACACTAATCTTTTATGTCAATTAAGTACATGAAAAGATAGATTTTAATATAAGAAAAAGAAGCCGTCATGAAGCACTTAGTCAGCAACAGATATGATAATTCAATTCAGAATGTTGATATTTCTGGGTATGAATACACTGTTTCATCAGAGATCTTATATTTAAAAATTAATTTATTCCACTCAATTTTTTATTTTTATTTTTATTTTTTAGAATTGAGTTCGAGTAGTGCATCCTTCTGCGTGTGCGTTTTTATGGATTCTATTGGGTTTACTATGCAAAGATGAACAATCGATCTTTGATAAGTGAATTGGAGAATTTTTGGTTTTGATTGTTCATATATATATTGTTATTATTATATCTTATTTCAGGATTGGATTTATGATTCTTATTTCATGGACGTAGGATGGTTTTCAGGTTTTAAGTCGATTTTTAATTGGTAAAATATAGTTAATTTGTTAAAAAAAAAAAAAAACCTCTTTTTCCTTCTTCTTAGACTATTATAAGTATCAAGAAACTCCACCCAAAGAAAACATGGTTATAAGTATCCTGCTGCATGTGTATTAATCGATGCATTTATGATTTTTTGGTAAATTTATAAATTATGATTCGATAATATAAAGTTAAATGAAGCATAATATATATTTATAAGAACTTAATATATAAAAATTTGCCGCTTCAATTGGTATGGTTTTATTAGAAAATTTACAAAATAATTCTACATCGATCTTTCAACAATTCAAAAATCAAAACCAACACAACACCTCACCAAGTCGTATACTTCATGGAAGTAAAATCACAATTGCAAAGAAAACATAGTATCTAGAACATGAAATTCTCTAATCCTCCATTTTGGCATTTTTAACTCCCCTATTTCTGCCCATGTTCAGGCTCCAACTCATTCAGATGTTCAGGTTGAGAGAAGGGGGTTAAGGTTTAGTATATTTAGCCCAATTTAGAATAAAGTCGGACATATTTCCGCCTTCAAATGAAGATTCAATCTTCGACAATGGCAATGTAAATAGAGAAATGAAGTGGGCAAGTTGGAGAAACAGGCTATATGTTATGACATAAATAGTCAAAAACAAACAAAAGTGCTAAAAATTTGATATTGTTGAAAAGAAACTTCTAGCAAATCATTTAACCACTTCATAAAAAATAAATAAATAAACTATTTACCCATTAGAACTTCACATATAGAGAAAACCTACCATCCATCCCTCGTATGTTTTCAGGTGACAATTTGACCCTTTGATTCCACAGGAGCATAAGCTTGGGAAGACGTGTTTATGCTATTCCTGGACCTTTTCTTACCCTCCTCATATCTAGTGGGCTCTTCTTCATCTCCTAGGCCCACTAACCCATTTTGAATAGTAGCCAAATCATGGTCCAATAAGCCCCGTCCCATTCCAGCTTGAGTTCTTTTAACTTTTCTTAATCTCCCGAAGCTTCCGGTAGCTATTGTACTGTGCCCCAATCTTCCACACAAGAAACACAAAAACTGGTAAACTTTCGTATCTAAATTTTTCTTTCTCCTCCGCAGTTGCTTTCTCCAATGACTCTAATGTCTATCAAAGGTCCAACGTGCACCGGCCCCAATCACACGAATTGGGTGCCATAAGTCTGTGTTCGTGAAAACTAATCGCACTCAACGTTACAAATGTACCCGCATACATTGGCGGTGTCATTGATGTTTATTTGTGTATCCTGCATGTAGAGACAAATGCTAGTTATTACCCTCATATTTTTCTTTGATAGTGATCAAACATGAGGTTAGTTGTGTTGAACAAAGACATGGCCAGCCAAAGCCATCTACTTAATACAGTGTAAAAACATTAATGAAGCCAATCTTCCTTCTTTGTCTTCTTATTATTACAAAGTGCTGCAACTAGATGTCGTAAAACTACTTATTAATATCTTTGTTGACCCATACGAGGGACTGCATGTCTTCTCTACTTGTGATCGTTGGAATAATTAGATAAGGACTTATATCATAATTATTAAAAAGTTATAAAAAAATTTTTGTAAAAAGAAAATGTCCAAAATTTTATAATTTTTACGTGAAAAGTCATTTTAACTAACATACACTTCAAATCCTATAAAAAAATCCGATATGGCACATCCTATTTAAATTACACACCTTCTAAAAAATAATATATGATAGTACATATTAGCGAAAACTCATGTAATATGCAGTTAATATGGTAACAAATCACTTTTATTGTTTGTTTTTTTTTTCATAACCAAATGGTATATAGTTTGTCTATTTAAGAACAATTTATATTTTTTGAAAGATTTAAAATTTAGATGGCATGCCACATTAAATTTTTAGTAGAATATAACGTATTTTCAAAATAAAATGATTTTCATGTAAAAAATTATATAGTTTAATTATTTTCTAGTTACAATTTTTTTAATTATTAAATAGAAATTCAGTGATTTTCGGTATATTTAACCCTGATTAATGTTTTATGTACTTGCATATTCTAGGTATTATGTTCTTCATTTTTTTCCTTTAAGTAATTAATGTGTGTATGTATATACAGTTTCTAATCTCATGCCGTCACGAGTCAAAATTTCTGGGCTTCAAGTTGATTCATGAAAAATATATGCAGGCATATACACACTATGAGAAAATATCAAAATAGCAACAGAATTATTTCCGTTGCTAATTTAGCAACGGAATTTGTACTACGTTGCTAAATGTGGTTTATTTTTTATATTTAGCAACGGAATAAAAAATGGTGAAATTTCGTTGCTAAAAAAGGAGGAAAATTTTAGTGTCAAAATTTAGCAACGAAAAATGACAACGAAAATATATAACTGTTGCTAAATATGGCGCCATTAGATGGTACAAAAATTTTGGAACGAAATTTAGCAACCGAATTGGATTTTCGTTTGTAAATTTCATTTTTAATTAAAAATAGCAACGGAAATTAATTTTCATTTTCAATAAAATATAGCAACATAAAATATTTTCGGTTGCTAAATTAGCAACAAAATTTAATTTTCGTTGCTAATTAGCAACGGAATTATTTTCCGTTGCTATTTTATAATTTTCTTGTAGTATAGCAATGGAATGTTATTTCGGTTGCTATTTTAGCAACGGAAAACACATTCCGTTGCTAATTAACAACGAAAATGATTTTCGGTTGCTATTTTAGGGGCATTTAGGTATTTTGCATATATGTTGCCCTAGGTATAAAATATCTTGCCTCTTTTTCTTTGCTCCCTCTTGCTTCTCTCCCTACAAAATCACCTCTTTGTTTCTACCTCTCTCTGATCTTCATATTGTTGTGTTTGAATCGGAACCCTAGCGAGTCATACCTACTCCTCCTTCTTCTTTACTCAGGTCTTGCTTTGCTTCAACAATCTCCTCTCTTTCTTAACTTTCACCTTCTCTCGCTAGACTGTCTTCCCCTATGTCATTTTCTCCTCCTTCCCTGTCTTTTAATTCCCGTTCTTTGGCCTTTTCATCGGCGTTCCGGCCTTTAAGATGCTTGTCTTTTTCACACTGGAGATATGGAGTTGATTGGCACTCGCCTCTAAGCCTTCGAGCTCAGGCCTGAGTTTCTTCTTCGGTTATCGAGCGCTTCCAGAGAAGGTTTTCTACTATGGGTAATATAACATTTTAAAGTTCTTTTTAAAAAAAAAAAATCCTTTTGCATGTGAAAATTAAAACTCGGTGTTATTTTCTATGGTATCTTGTCTTCGTAAATTGTGAAACTTTAGCAAGCTAATTTCTTTCTTCAACAAGTTTATTGCTGTGCTTCAGAAATTTCAGCTTTTTGTTTGTATATATAAATTGTTTTCTATATTTATAATGTGTGATAAGTGATGAAAATCTACGTGAGGTTGTAATTTGGTAACTTGATTCGCGCGATTCTGTTGACAGAAATTAGATGTTTGCTCAGACTTATTACCTGGAATGTATTGTAGCAAGCTATTCAATACATGGAGCCAACAAAATGCAGAAGTAAAGGCTGAATTGAAGGCACTAGAGTTAAAATCTGTCCGCTTAGAAGAATTAGATCTGTTTTGGTAGGATTTTAATTAAAAGTTTTTCTTTAAACCTAATTTCTTAAATTGTTCTAGTCACAGTCACTCTATTCTAGCCCAGATTGTTGTCATGCAATCACCCTAAACTCTTCTGCTGAACAAAGCTATCAAGGATAATCACAATTTAGTCTAAGATGTGTTTTGGTAGGATAGACACGTTCTTTGATAACATTCAGGTAATGGTTTTTGATTGTTCATCTTTTCTGAACTCAATATGTGACAAGTATTGGCAGGAGTTCAATAATTTTCAGTTTTAGTTGATTTCACACCTAATTTAGAAATTGATTTGATTTGTGTAGGAATATGATTTGTGTAGCATGCAAAAATTGATTTGATGTGGTCTGTATTTTTATGCCTATACTTCTATTAGTTCATGTGTACTGTCCCTTTCTTGAATGCTTTTCTATTTTTCTAACTGTCTTCAGCAGACAATATTTGCTTCTGCTTTGGCACCTTTTTGTCACTAAAATTTCCATATTGTTATAATTAACTTTGAATCTTACACGTGGTTTCCTACTTCCCCCTCCTTTATTGTCATTGTTGTTGCTATTTTTCTTTTCTGTTATTTTATTTTTCCTGCTATGAAACTACTTCAAATACCTAAGTTAACTAATTGGTAATTTCTTTAAGCTCCTAGCAGTACTGATCCCAATTGTTGGTTTGAGAGCTTTGCTTTGGTGGGCTGGATGGGATATTGTTTAAGGCATTGTGAGGCTTCTTAACCTTTTCTTTTCATATTTATTTCTTTATTCTTAATAACTATTTAATGGTACTTATAATCTGTCATTTGCATGTTTATGTGCCTATCTTTGTAATGGGACAAATGAATTTCCCAAATGTGTCATTGGAAAACATAGGGCATTCATAAATCTTTCTGTGTTTTTACTTTCGTGATTGATTTTTCTTTGTGCTTTCTGGCATATGTGCAGTGCTCGAATTGTGGAAACGATTTTCAGATTTTTAGGTAAGGATTTCAGGGATTCTGATTGAACTTGGAGACACTTTATGATATGACATTTAAATTTTAAGTTGTTTAACTTACTATTGACTTTTGTAGATCAACTCTAAATGATGAATTGTAGTTGTGCCCTTTTTGCAGCTAACCATTCTCAGGTGAATCCAAAATCTTGGAATTGTAATTCTTCAGTCTGAGAAGTACTTGCTACTCTAAGAGAAGAAAACTTTAATGTTTAAATTTATGCCCTAGTTAGTGAGAATCAATATGAATCTAGTGGTTTTCTACATGTATTCTTTTCGTTGACTCGAAATATTTTTATAAGCTCTTACAGCCAATTCTTCAATGACATTGGGACTTTCATTATTCTTGATGAAAAGTAAATGCTTTGTTTGATCTCTTTGGTTTAATTGTGCAGCTGATTTTTTGTTTGGCTAAAGTATGGTCATGTATTTTTTTAGCTAACTATTGAAAAAACTGAGACTTGGTTAATTACTTACTGTTTTGATAGCATCCTTTTTATTAACTGTGCAGGATCGTAGGTATGGTTCACTCTCTTTCCTTTCATTTATCAGAATGGAACAGGTCTGATGCTTTTCTTCTAATGTATTAATGTGGCCATATGCATTGTATAGCGGTATTATCTGCCCTTTTTTAATTTTGCATTTTTTGAATAAGAATGTTGTTTGGTGTGCTACTGATGGCAATGTTGTTTTGCAGGTTAGACAGCCTTATTGTAACTACTGGTGTGTGTGTGTGTATATATATATATATATATATATCTAATCATTAATATGGTACTGGAAAATTGCATCATTTAATATATATATATATATATATATATATATATATATATATATATATATATATATATATATATATATATATGCTTTTAATTTTAACTTATATTCTTTTTCCTTTTTATTTCTTAAAATGGTTATGGTTAATTATTTATTGAATATGTTGCGTTAACTAGTTTCTGAATACTTATTTCCAATGGGCTAGAGTTTCATGGTTTTCTATGTTGTGTGTTGGCTCATTATCTTTAAAATCTTATTTTGGAGATGCTTCATATTTGTTCAGGGAAATTTTGATGGTCAAACAATGTTAGTATCCATATTAACTCCTCAACCTCAGTCAATGACTCATGCTCCTATTGAGGAGGATGTGAACATGTCTTTTGGAAGGTTGGTTGGATTCAAGTGTATTTACTGATTTTTTTAAAACCTGAATATAAGTATGCTTTCTATTATCTTCACTAAATTTCTTATGGATAAATTCTTTACCTAGCAGCATGCTATTGCATGGTCTTACTATGAGTGAAAGTGATGGGGATCTTGAGGTAATGTGTTAGGATGACTTACTGGTGCCTGACAAATGCTTGATAATTGGATATTGTAAAATTGATAAATGTTATAATCTTGATTTAATGGGTTTCTGTTTGAAGTACAGACCTGTTGTAGGACTGCTAGTGTACTTTCTCATATAATTAAGGATAATATCCAGTGCAAAGAAATGGTATTATTATCATCATCATCATCATCATCATCATCATCATCATCATCATCATCATCATCATCATCATTATTATTATTATTATTATTATTATTATTATTATTATTTGCATTTTATAACATAGAGCACAAGGTATATTGATGGTCAAAAGGATGTTAAAATCACTCAGAAAACTTTTTAAATCTTTTGTGATACTATTTATCCAAGTGATCTTCTTTTAAAATACTGTGTATTGCATCCACATATGATTGCAAATTTGCAGGAGAAGCTTTAGTTATGCATTGGTCATCATTGATTTTAGGCATGACTGATGATCTGGCTACCAATTTTATGCTAGGAATTGGAGTATGACTGCCATATGTATTGCATGTGTCTGAAGAAAGGCCTCCCTTCTTTTTTAAGATTTTGTAACTTTTGCAAGTCTATAGGTTCTA
The DNA here is from genome assembly GCA_037975025.1 of Excoecaria agallocha. Taxonomy (NCBI): domain Eukaryota; kingdom Viridiplantae; phylum Streptophyta; class Magnoliopsida; order Malpighiales; family Euphorbiaceae; genus Excoecaria; species Excoecaria agallocha. The sequence continues at coordinate 10,057,517 of CM075806.1, read as the reverse complement.
CGCATTGAACTTGAGTCACCTACACCATCCTTAGGACCTCCGATCTTTTCTATTGCGATGGTGGGGTTTGGAAATGGACATCATGGTAATGAAGTCAGAAGAAGATCAAGATTCTTACATAGAAGAGGCAGATTTCGTTGCTTGAGGTATTCCTGGAAGTTTACTGCTTACCATTCTATCAGGAAATGAATTATGAAAGAAAAGATTAGCCATGCTGCCAGTATAACCACACAAAAGTAGAGTACATGTCTACTGAATGGCACTTGCTGTGAGAAGTATTGTGGGTAAGGATTTATTTAATGAATGAAATATTTGTATTTTCTTAAATCCTTTGTTTTCTTATACACAAGTGGGATTTCCTTCAAGAGCCGCATCCATTATAAATTATTAGTTGTTTAATCGTTACTCAAGCTAATAGTTTATTGCTCAACATCATGTATATTTTTTTTCAAGTTAATTCTAGTTTTCTGCTGGAGCTTGAGTATAATTTTCATTGTTCTTCCCATTTTCTCATGAATTTATTTTTGTTTGGGATACAGGATGATGCTACTAATATATTCTGTAGGGAGTCATAGGTGATTCACATTATGTTAATGCTTGGAAAAATTGCCAAATATCACTTTGTTGCCTCTCAAAGACTAATTTATGTCATCAATAACAAGTCTGTTCCTAGTATCCCAAACTCCAGTGGCTTTTTTCTTCCCCAAAATGATGCTAAAGATTAAGAAATTGAACGCTCAAAGGTCAATTTTTTTTTTCACTTTCTGGGTATAGAATGGTCTACCTTGATTCCATCATTACCTGTGCAAGTCTTGATTCTGGGTATACGGTGTTGCTAATGAATTGCATTTAGGTTGTAATTTGATGCATATGTCTTTGAACTGGTTGTGTTCCTTGTACTCTTCATAGAGTGTAACAGCTTTGTATTTAGTTTAAATTTACACTTTGTTTTGAATCTCATGAGCACTTTTTTTCACCAGATTAATAAAAATGTTGATGGTACATATTGATATGTTTGAGGTATCTCAGTTTTAATGTGATTTTGTATCTCGGTTTCAGGTAGACCAGTAACTTTCCTTTAAGATTTTAAAGTCACATGGTTTGATTCACACATTAGGCAAATTGATGGAGGTAGAGCTATCAAACTCATTCTTGACTAAAATTCAGGTTTATTTTATTATTCTTATTATTTTAATTTGGTGAATTAAAAATTATATTATATAGTCAAACCAATAAAAAAAATATATGTTTATTTTATTGAATTTAGGAGCTGGGTTTGCTTCCAAGGTGAAGTACTTGTTTGGTAGAGTTAGAATGAGGATCAAGCTTATCTGTAGTGATTCTGCCGGAACTGTTACTGCTTTCTATGTAAGTAAAATAATAAGAATATTTTTGAAATATTTTTACTTGGGCAGTTGATGAACGAGGTGCTTCAACACACCTATAGATTTGTATTTTTAAATATTTATGCATTCATAATTTTGGACTTATGATGTTCAGAAATTGGATAAAACTTTTGAATTTGTTTATATAATTCAAAGCTTAATCTAATAATGGCATTAATAATTAAAAAATTGTAATAATTTTTAACGACGGATTAGCGACGGACAAGACCATCGTTAATTTTTTTACTTATGGGCGAATTTAGCAACGGAAATTTAGATTCCGTTGCTAATTTTAGCAACAAAAATCAATATCCGTTGCTAATTTAGCAACGGAACTTATATTTCTTTACTAAAATTGACCAATTCACCGAATCTTACATTGTTGAAGTTAGCAACGAAAATCAATTTTTGTTGCTAAATTTAGCAACGGATTAAATATTCGTTGCTAAAAATAACAACAGCATAAATTTTCCGTTGCTAAAAATAGCAACTGCCGAATTAACAACCGAAATTTCTGTTGCTATTTTTGATTAGCAACGAAAATTTGACATTTTTCGATGCTAATTTTCGTTGCTAAATTGTAATTTTCTTGTAGCGACATAGAATTCCAACTTTATCTATTGATATATATTTACATTCAATGTATGAGATTATTGATGTATAAATAAATTCTGAATTCCAACATAATTAAATATAATTGAGAAGGAAATCATGTGTAGTTTAAAAAGTTAAAATCTAACAACTTCCTCATTAGAGTTCGATTTTCATTTATCCCACCACTACAAGAAAATCTGGAAATAGCAACGAAAAAATAGCAACGGAATTGATTTCGTTGCTAAATTAGCAACGAAAAAGCAATTATGTTGCTATTTAGCAACGAAAAATAGTTTTCATTGCTAAAATTAGTTAAACTTTAGAAATTTAGCAACGAAAAAATATTTGGTTATCTTTCGTTGCTAAAAGTGGAGGAAATTTTTGGCACCATTATTTAGCAACAAAAATTAGCAACGGAATTACTATTCCGTTGCTAATTAAGGCGGCAACAAATGGCGGATAAAATTTGGGATTAAAAATAGCAACGAAAAGTAATTTTCGTTGCTATTTTAGCAACCGAAATAAAATTTCATTGCTATTTTAGCAACAAAAAATTATTCCGTTCCTAAATAGCAACAGAATTTTATTTCAGTTGCTAAAATAGCAACGAAAATTACATTCCATTGCTAAATTAGCAACAGAAATTACACTCCGTTGCTAAATTTCACTTTTAATGAAAAATAGCAACCGAATTTATATTCGGTTGCTAAAATAGCAACGAAATTTAATTTCGGTTGCTAAAATAGCAACGAAAATTACATTCCATTGCTAAATTGGCAACGAAAATTACATTCCGTTGCTAAATTTTACTTTCAATGAAAAATAGCAACCGAATTTATATTCGGTTGCTAAAATAGCAACGAAATTTAATTTTAGTTGCTAAAATGGCAACGAAAATTACATTCTGTTGCTAAATTTCACTTTCAATGAAAAATAGCAACCGAATTTATATTTGATTTCTAAAATAGCAACGGAATTTTATTTCAATTGCTAAAATAGCAACCGAAATAAAATTTCGTTGCTAAATAGCAACCGAATTATTTTCGGTTGCAAAAATAGCAACGGAATAATAATTCCATTGCTAAATGAGGGGCATTTAAGTAATTTTCACGTTTGTTAGAACTATAAAACAGAAAAATCCTACATTTGCCTCATCTCCTCCCTCACAGACACTGTCACCCCTCTCTCTCTCTTTCTAACATAGAAATCGAAGGCAAACTCATCCTCATCGCAGTTCCTCATCGGCATCTGCTCGTCATCTGGTCTTTGGTCATCATCGGGTTAGTCTATTCTTGCTGGTTTTTCGGTATGATTCTTCCATTTTTTTGAAGGCCTAGATTAGATTGCTCATGGGAATTTTCTGATGATAACTACGATTTATGACTTTTATGGCTGTTTATATTCTCGCTTGTGTCTGGGTTGTTTATATCTTGTGTTCATGCTTACTGGCATTGGTTCTCCGTGTTCTGATTAATGCTCCATTTGCTTTTGTTCCTTTCCGGAGAATTAGATGCAGTAGCATTGACCCAAGTATCTTATGATGAAAGTTGCTCCATCTGGTTTCCTACACTTATCATTAAAAGTTTGCAGTTTAATCATTCTATTTATTCTGATTTGAAGATTTTAAAAGATTTTAAAAAGGTGTTCTTTGAAAAGATAATTGTTTTCTATTAGAAAAGGGCTGTTTTAAAAGATTTTTAAAATCAGCTCCTATTTTTGTCGCCCATAAAAAGAAGGCTATGCAAGTAAAACTGTGGAGAAACACGACCCTTTAGGCTTTTATCCAATTCTTTGTGAAATAGCATTCAAGAATTTTTTTTTTTAAATATGTGTTTTGCATTTATATTGCTGATCAAATATAAGAACAAACATTATTACCACAAAAAAAGCCGATTTTCTGGATTAGTTCCACTTACCAAATAGTGACAAGAATTGTTTTTCAACTGAATAGCTTAATATTTGTATGAATTGTTATTTTTAGCGGAAAATAATTTAAATGCTGCTGCCCTTCCAACACAAAATTCTAGACCTTAGAAAATGTGATACGCATTTATGTAAATTCCTTTTTAATAGACAATTTATATCCTATTTAATCATGAAATTAAATTTAAAAATGAATAATAAATGCAATTCCGTGGCATGTCAATTGCATTACATGAAGTGTCGCTGGCTATATTAGAGACTTTTTATTTAAAGATTATATGCCTATTTGGTTTAACGTTTTTTAGTGAGTAGGCAGCTGTTTTAGTTTTTTCAGCTCACTCATAAATATTTTATTAGAATATTAAAACAACTGCAAGCAGCCCTTTTCTAATAGCAAACAATTATCTTTTCAAAGAACACCTTTTTAAAATCTTTTACGTATTTATTTATTATAAGTGTATCATGGGAATTCTTGTTTTTACTACAATATCTTGCTAAATGCAGTTTATCAGCTGATGCATATGTTTCCATTTCAGTTACATCATTTTCTGTAGCTAGTCTTCAAATTTATCTAGGCCTTTTGGTCGTCTTTGTGGTTGATATATATTTTTATGGAAAGCTATTATGAGATTTACTTTCATACAAACAGAACTTTGGATTTATGAGGCCAAATACTGTTTGTGGATATTTAACTGTCCACTGGTCTACAAATAGATAAATAGCTGATTGCCTCATTTTCTGGAATATTGCTTATTTATTCTCTCTAGGTTCATGCTGTTTTACTGGAATGTTACAAATGCATTATGGATTTATTGTATGTCATGTTTAGTTTTTAACATTATTGTATTTCATGATTGTTATTGACATAAATAGCCCAAAAAACTTTTTGTTTTCTCTGTTTACTTGTGGCTTCATTACTCGGGTTAATCTAAACCAGTTCATTCAGAAAATGACCCATGCTTTTTGATCCTTGTGGTTTTTTAATGATTTGTGATGTTGCTTCTTATGTATTACTTTATGTATTTATCATTCTGAGGTAACTGATTGCTTTCTCTTTTGTCACATCTCTATGTTATTTCTGTTGGAATGTTGGATCTATGCTTTCGGTTTCTATCACACATAATTTAATGAAGTATATATTTGATACAATGTTTTAAATAGTTGGGTTTTTCAATTCCATTTAGGTCCCTAAGCTTGCCTCAGCTGCCGAGTGCTTCTTCAAGATGGGAGTAGAAGGAAAACGGTTTCATCCAACAGTATGTACAGTGATCTGTCATTTATCATTATCACTTTCTTCTTAACTAAGGTATGTTTTGCTGCTGATCGCAACAACTTTAAATATGCACATACCTACCAAATGCTGAAGAAACATTGACAGCAGAATTACGTGCAATGCAGAAATGTATAGCTGAAATTACGGAAATGATACACGTCAGTAACTTTTATTTTTCTATTATTTTGCTTTTGCCAGTTTGTTCTTATTCTTTTATTTAACTTTGATTTATTTACTTTGTGCAGTGAAGTTGAGACTGATGCAATGCAATCATTTTCCTAATAGCTATTATATTCAAAGCAAACACGAGTGACGAAGGGGAAAGGACCTGCCTACTGTGCACTGAGGAGATGGACTTGACCGATCAATAATTGAAGCCCTACAATTGTGGTTATGAGGTTGGTGACATCATTTCGCTAGACCTTCATATGCTTTCTTGTTTGTTAGCTTTGGCAAGCCTTCATATGTTTGATGTTTAAGAACTTCTTCCATGATTTCAATAGGATTTTTTCATCTGAATGTATTTCTTTATTTTTTGTCTGAAGCTGAAGCTCAGAGTTCTATGCATAGAGTTGATTTAACCATGGGTCATTTGGGTATGATACTATTGACATTGAGAATTATGTTTGTTCCTTTCTTTCTTGTATGATATCTTGTTAAAAATGTCCCAATGTGTGCCTAATATATGTGATTAGAAGTTGACCTATGTTTGTTATAATGATAGGAAAATCTGGGATTTGAGATTTATTATTTCTAAAAGTGGAAAAATTATTCTTGAATTCTTTCAAAAGACAGCATTAAAGCAGGTGTGAATAGGTTTCTTAAATATGGAACTCATCTTTTGCTGATCCTCACATGGCTACCTACTGAACATGCTAGGCACTATGCTATGAATGTTTATGTTGTTACTGGTCATGCTATCGCTAGAGTTAAACATAAATATAGATCTGATGTTGCAAGTTTTGGATTTGTAACCTCTCTCTGTCCTTAAAAGTTGCCCTTGTTTTTTCCAATGTCCATTTCTTTTTTCATTTTAATTTAATTTTACATGACAGAACATAAACTTTCTTGCATTTCCGCATTGATTTGCAGCTTTACTGCAATTGCTTCATTGTTTTTAGAAATAGTTGACTGAGATAAATGTTACATTATACCTTTTCTTTTGGCTTCAATTATATTAAAAATTGTCAGACTATGCTCCTCTTCCCCGTTTAAATGATGATTTGCTATTATGACACCTATATTTTCGGTAAGGGCTACCTGTATTTTATGTTATTATGACACTTATATCTTGTCTTATAATGCAGTTCGTGTAGTAATATCTTTGCAATTTGATTTCCACCGAGCAATCTACAATCTTGGAATTGTTTTGGTCAGTTTTATCTTTCTAGTGTCTGTTTTTTATTTACTATGATTCTAGTTTTTTCCTTTACTTGCTGGTCAAGTGGTTAATAATTTATTTATTTTTGTTTTTATTTTTTATTTTTTTGTCATCCCATGTTAATCAGATGAGGCATTTATCTTAGCCATTTTGTTCTTCAAATACTTATTCCTTGTGTAAGTTCTTAGTGTTGTACTAGTGTCTAGACTGATTTCTCATTAGATAGATGCGACATTGCTCTTGGAATATTGATTTGGTTTATTTCTTGGAGCTTAAAATTGCAAGTTAAGATACAAGTCCTGGAAACTTTATGGAATTGGCAGTTTTTTTTTGTTAGTTCATAAGTAAAATTTTACCTGACCCTTGGATTATCCTCTACACCTTGTGCTTGTTATGAGTAATGTTAATACAATTTTCGTGTAATGCTTCCTAAAAAGTTGCTAGGTCCGCCTATCATTCTAATGGTAATAATTAAAAAATTTTAATAATTTTTTGTGACGGACTTACAACGGATAGTATCATCGTAAATTTTTTTATCCATGCTAAAAATAGCAACAGATTCTAATTTCCGTTGCTATTATTTTCCATTGCTAAAATTGATCAAATCACTAAAACTTGCATTGGTTCATTTCATTAATTTAGCAACGGAATTATATTTCCGTTGCTAAAAATAGAAACTGTCGGATTAGCAACCAAAATTCCGTTGCTATTTTTGATTAGCAACAAAAAATGTCGCTATTTTCCGTTGCTAAATTGCAAATTTCTTGTAGTGCACCTCCCTATGATATAATTATCAAACAAAATATATATATATATATAAAACGTTGTGTGACAGTCAGTGATATTTTCGTAATAATAATAATAATAATAATAATAATAATAATAATAATAATAATAATAATAATTATTATTATTATTATTATTATTATTATTATTATTTTAACTCTTTTTCATTGGGTGGCAATTTAGAATTAATTTGATGTACAAGCAACAAAAAGTATATAAAATCTAGACAATTTTACGAGGATCCAAAATTTTGTCTATATTGTAATTGTGTGAGAGAATCCGCAAAAAGGAAATAAAAATGTTTTATAATTATGGTAAAATTAATTTTAAAATAACTCAAATTATTTTAAAATAATGATAAATTTATAATTATTAAGTTCGATTCTGACTCTATTTTTATTTTCAAGCTCTCGTGCTGCCGTTATTTGTTTTCTCATATTCTAGCGCAGCAAATTTGGCCGAATGAACATTCAATTAAGCTCGACACAGACTAGCTAGAAACAATTGTGATATTGTTAAATAAGTTTCATAAAGAAATAAAAATATGAGGTTTGCCGAGGTTGTTAAAACGTACAAGTAGCATGCGAGGCGTCCAATTTGAATTGGTAAACCAAACAATCCAAAAGCAAAAAGAAAATGCAAACCCAAAATAAGATTATTCCTATTATTAGCCATGCAATTATTCTAACTCTCGTTACCAATCACAGGACTGCTCCTTTATCTCTGCTGGAAAATAAGTATTTAAGTGGAGAGTGACAAGGCATCAAATATGGCTACGGAACGGAGCCTATGCTTTTAGGAAGATTATTTTTCATCAAGCCGTATAAAATTCAAGAAAGGCTTGCTACTAAATATCCATCTACCTAGCTAACCTTAATAATACTTCATTGCCCCATTGCAAACCGCTGCATCCGTGGTTTTCCGAATTAAAAAAATATTTAATGCAACTTTTAATATTTTTTAAAAAAATTAATGCATTTTTTTATAATTTTATTCTCATTTGATTTTTAAACGCATTTATATATTTATTGCTATTTTTTAATATTAATTAATAAAAAATTATGTAGTCAATTATTAATATTTTTTTATAATATCAAGATATATTAATTAATTTCTTAATTCATGTGGCAAAAATTAAAAGCGAAACTCGAAGAGAAACATTAATATTAATTTTCCAATGCTTAATAATAGTTTTTGAATATATAAGGCAATTCTGTCATCATCAATTAATTAAGTCTATTTGTGGTCATCAACTCGCACCTTCTAGGAAAATTTCAAATGAAAATTCTATACTTAGAAATTCTATTTAATATTACTTTTAGCTGTAAAATCAAAAACTAATTAGCTTGTATTGTTTAGCTTGTATAGTATTAACATGTATTATTTAGCTTGTATTATTATATGCAATGTTTGATATAAAACTGTAATAACCTGTATTGTTTAACTTGTATTATTATATGCATTATTTGATACAAAACTGTAATGACCCGTAATATTTTATACAATATTGAGTGAACAATGATGTACTATATTATATTTTAAAAAAATTTAAAAATATATAAAATTAAATTATTTTTAATGTTACTAATTTAGACAAAAAAAAATTGATTATAAAAATATAATTTTTCATACATACATCAATTCTGATTTTTTTTTTAAAAAGTATACCAATTTATTGGAATATGAATATATATTAATAGATAAATTAACAATTATTAGATAAAAATGGTGACGGTGACGGCGTTGGTAGTGGTAGTATGGTAGTGGTTGCAACAATGGCAGTAGTGGTGGCGGCGGTGGTAGTGGCGACGATTATGGTGATGTGGTGGTGGTGGCAATGGTGATGAGAGTGGCAACAGTGGGTTGTGGCAGTAGTGGTCATGGCGACTACAACGATGGCGGCAGTGTGATAGTGGTCATGGCCGTGGTGGTGGCAACAGTGGTGGGTGGCGGCGTTGGCGGTAGGTGGTGGCGGTCATGGCGTTGGCGGCGGCAATGACAATGGTGGTGAAGGCAGTAGTGGCGTCAGCAAAGTGTTGCAAATAATGAAAATGTCGGAGATGAGGCCATACCACAGACAAATAGATGATAGAGACTTTTTTTTTCTATTACAATTTATACCCTATTACACAAATTTAGGAGTTCATAGAGTATTAAATTATATATAGTATTAGGGATAAAGAATCTCACCATGTATTATATTATCCCAAATTAAATTTTTTTAATTATCAAATATTGTATTTATATTATATTGCATTATATTATGTTATCTTATGTGTAATATAATGAAACAAACGTGGTATTATGTCAGCATGGATATAATGCTATGTTAGGCAAAGAACGAGGAATGTGGAAATAATTATGTTACAAAGAAAATTAAGAATAAAAATGATGTGGTAAATGAAGTTAATTAATTAGCAGCACTAATGTTCGCAACTGCCTAGAATGGATTAATTGTCGTCTGGGGATATTATGATGCCAAAAGAAAAGATACTGAAAATTTGACGTATACCTACTGTCCCATTTTTAATTTATGGCTGGAATTTTTTCTTTTTCATTTTTTCCTCAGTTATATTTATATGATTAATTCCGACTAGAATTCAAACACATCTGATTGCTTGAGAGATAAAGCACAATAAAATTTCATATACAGGGACATGTGCAAGTTGTAGCACTAAGAAGATAAGCAAGCATTGATTTTTATAATTTAACACTTCCAAATACATTATCTTATTATTAGATGAAGCCAAATAGGAGACACTAGTCAATGGAGTGGATTGACTGATAAATCAAAGGTGTATATAGATATATAATGATAACAAGATAAAGGAAGCAGTAAATTTAATTTTGTACAAAAAAAAAAACTTATCTTATTTTATAATAGGGGTGTGTGGGTGTGTATATATATATATAGGAAATGAATTGAGCTATAATTAATTGGTGATTTATTTTTGCGGGAGAGTTCATTACTAAAGGATCGCCAAACGATTTACAGATATCAAAATGACATTATTACATCGATTTTCTCGTACACTTGCTCATATTTCTGCTTTGATTTAAATGAAATTATTTAGCTGAAAATAAATAATAATTGATTCTATCTGCAAAATTATCCTCAATGGAACCATGCATATTAAGCAAAGGAGTCTCATTAGCCCTAATTAACTCTCTCTACATTAATAATCTTTTATTATATACAAAAATTAATTTGGTATTGAGTTAGCATAGTGAGCATGAAAATAGATTTTGTTCGTTTTTTTGCGAAGTGGTTAGCCTCTCTACTAATATGTCCAAAGCTTCTTTCATCCACCAATGCCTACATGCTTCTCTTGCTTCACCCACCGTCATCTGCATTCAACAAATTATATATAACGTTAAAAATAATATTTAGCAATTATGATAAAAAAAATAATAATCCTAATATTAGTAACATATTTCATAACTATTGAAAAGTGTTAATTTATATAGACAGTGAACGTACCCAAATTCTTTGGCGGAGATTTTTCTCCGGCCATAAATCAAGTTGCTCGGTGACAAGCAAAGGAAACATATACCCTTCATAAAATGTGCCATGGCTCTTGCTTAAGAACTTCCATTTTCCTAGTCGATCCTGCAATATTATAATAACCACATTAATATTTTACCGAATAATTATTAATTATAACGGTGATTAATTAATTAAACATTAAAAAAAGAAGAAGAAGAAGAAGAAGAATTTGAGCAGTAATTAATTTACAGAGACTAACCTCAACATGGCCCAGAACTCCAGCTTCTTCAAGAGACTCCCTGGAAGCTGCTTCTTCAACAGATTCATCAAGCTCCCACCCACCCTAATTATAATGCAATAATCTAAAATATTAATATTCAAAATCAATTTTTTTTTAAGTTCTTTAAATGAAAAATAATTATATATATTTATACCTTGGGGAACATCATCCCATTACCACCCTTCTGTGAAGTGATGACAAGAACCTCTAATTCATCACCAATGGAAGACCCATCACTACTGCAATTCTTGAATCTATATGGAATGCATCTGCAAAATTAATTAAAAAAAAAGAATTAAAATTAAAGAAGAAAACCATAAGAATCCAAAAGATAAACTGTAGAGAAAGAGACATTTCCCTTAATCCAAAAGAACGAAAAAATGGGGGCCACTAATAAAATTCTTCCACGATGTACTTGACAGAGAACAATGCTTATGGGGCCATTTTGAAAAAATAAAAAAAAATAAAAAATAAAAACTCACCCTACAACTTGGCGGCGGCCCTGATTATCATATCTCTGCAAATCTCTTCCTGATCTAGAGACCAAGCAGGCCATAGTCTTGATTTTCAGGTTCTCAAGAATTAAGCAGAGAAGCCTTTAATTAGTTTCTTGATTTATATATATATATAGATATATAATTTTCTCTTCTTGGTATCACTTGTTTAACTGTGATGGATATAAATATACAGATAACAGTATGGCAAATTAAGATAAGGATTTTATAATTTAGATAATAAAAATCTTAGCCTAAAAAGAGTAACAGATAATAGGTGAAAGAGATTGAAGAAGAAATATGTGTAAATTAGAGAGAGAAAGAAAGAGAAATAGGTTGGCTTGGCTTGGCTGGCTGTTCTTCCCACTTTATATAGAAAAATAAAAAGCATATAATAAAAAATTATATTATTATTAATATGATTTTTAACTAACACCGTGGATGCTTTTAGGGTATCCATATGTAATCTAAAGTCTTAATATTTTTGCAAAAAATTGCAAATAAATGGACGCGTTTCGTCTTTCTAAATGTGACTTTCTGTGTCGTTTCCTTCCCCAGAGAGCCATTTATTTTATTTTTATTTTGTGTCGATTAATTAAGTGCGTTGTGTTTGGGTTTGAATTTGAATTTGATGGGTCGGAGTCCACACGGGTCAGACAAGGTGACCCTAAGAAACATGCTCACGTGTGCTACTGTGGTCTTTCTTATTCTTTAGCTAAGGTTGTGTCTATCTAGAGAAAACATTTTTTTCATTATTTTATTTCTTTCCACGTATATATCTGGTTTTATAATGTTTCAAATTCAACAATTTTTCTATTAAAAAAATCAACAATTTTCATATTTAAGTTGGGTCATAAACACATTTATAAATAATAGCTAATTAGCTACTTTACAAATAAATTTATATGTGATAGTTTTTTATTTATACATTAATCTTTATGATTTATTATGGAACAGGTTCATGAAAGAAAAACTCTTTAAATTATAACATTGAAGGTATTATACATACCTTTTTAACTTGTTTTTATTTTGATATTAAATTATTTATTTTTTAGTTTTTTTCAAAAAACAATTTTTTTTGGTTTAGTCATGCATGCTAATCATTTTCGTCTAGCAAAACAGTATAAATAAGTAAATAAAAATTGATGTATTTAATAATTTTAAATAAGAAGATAATATCAATTTTTTTAATAAAAATATAAAACACAAATTCATATGAATGTGCATTTTAAATAGCATTATATTTATATAATCATTCGAATAAATTATACCTATTGAAGTTGTTTACTATCTTTTATTTGTCAAACTCTCCCATTTTTCTTATCTTTTTTCAACAAATAAATACTATAATATACTGTTCTAGTATGCAATAATTATCTAAATTTTATGAATATATATATAGTGTTTAGTAAATATTAAATATTTTCATGAAATATGCTAATACTTTTTTTTGGGTACAAACCCCGGTGCCCTAGGGATTGAGGGGTAAAAATAAAAGAATAGGAATCCGATTATTTAAGCCACATGGTGATCTCAAAATACAAAATAATAATAATAATAAAAAAACACACAAAATCGAATGCATGTGCGTGAATTAAAAATAAATCAATAAATATGTATTTTTTTAATTCAATAATAATAATTTACCACAAATCTTTTCTCGATAATTAATGGACTACATATGGATATGCAATCATTCGAATAATCGCCCAACAACATCAACATTAAAATAATTTTCTACGTTAATTATATTATGCGCTTATATGAGAAGGGACTTTTATCAGTTTATTCTCGTTACGCGTTCAATACCAGCTGGTATCCCATGCACTCCATTCGGTTCAATGAATACATGGACTAATTATTATTTTTGACCAAATAAAAGTCTTAATACATAAATTGCCCCTTATACTCATTTACCATTCTGCCTTCTAAATTTACAAGCTTATTAATTAAAAACATATATTTGATTTTTATTAATAGAATAAAATTTTTTTTGCTGACTGGACATCCTATGTGGTTTAAAAGGTGCTAACGTGACATTACGTGTTTTGTACCATTTTATGTATATTTATTTATGTAAAACTCCTAATTATTTTTTCTACTTGTATACCGTATTTCCCTCTCAATCGATAGAAGGAAAAATGAATTATACTCAACTTCAATATTAATTAAAATAAAAATTTTTATAAAAAAAATGAGGAAGATGTCACTGTTCCAAGTTTAAAATGTAGTGATTTGATAGGAAAAAAATTGGATGAATATGACTGAATAGTGGCGACAATGTAAGATGATAGATTAGGGCATAGAGTGAATTAAGATCGAGAAAAGAAATATGTGAAGAATAAAAACAGTTAAATACAATTTATACTATGCACCACTTAATTATTATTTTTTGTTTTACTTTTTTCGTTTCTTTTTCTTTTATTTTTTGTGCTTAAAATTTTAAAAAATAGACTTTTTTTTTCTTTCAAGTAAATGTAATTTTTCTATAAAAATTGGGATGGAAATATATATATATATATATATTTGAAAATATTTCACGTTCGATTCTAAAACTTTTGAATCGTTCATATTTGACCAATTTAAATTTTCTTCAAATCTGGATTTGAGTCAGGTAAAAAATTGTTAAATCTAATATCACCAGTTGCGCTTTATTTTCTTACTAATTACTTCATATTTGTGAGTAATTCTTTTTACAATTATACCTTAAAAATAAATAAATAAGTAAAACTACTGGAAAAATTATTTGCATGGCGTGTTTGGTTCCTCTACACAATGATGGGTATCAAGAGACGAATGGGAAGTTCAAATATTATGTAGTGGACCTGATTATGTTTTCGAAATTATTTTTAAATTCTCCATTTTCTAAAGAAATTCTATCGAAGCATCTTGGAATATAATAACTGAATTTGCAACTATATAGTAGCTATATTCTTCATAGTTTTGCAAGTTGTCATTTGTGCCCTATCAAATATTTTTTTTGGTATATTTCCTTAGTCGCTTAAATATTAATATTATTAACTTATTTTTTTAATTCATATTCAAATAATTTTCTTTTCGATATTCACGTCGAGAACTAAATTGAATTAATTGATTCAAATTAGAACAAATCGTATTGAATTAAAATATTAATCTTTTGAAAGGATGTGAGAATGAATTTAGGTTTATCTGTAAGAATTTATTTATTTATTTATTTGTGTTTGTTCTTCACCAACTAGACATGCCTTGTGGCCTCTAATTATAGGTCATACATCTGAGTCGTTGACATTAACATGTAAATGTAACAATTAATCATTTACTTTGTTTTAATTGGATTTTCGATAAACACAAGCACGTTGCGACCATAGGGTTACAATAATAGAAAGTATAGAAAATCATTTTTTCTTCTGTTATATTCTTTAATTTTCGAAACAATATTAATAATTATTTATATAATTTATCCCTCCTGATTGTTGTGGCATCGCCATGTGATTTATTTATTTGTTTGTTTGTTGGTTTGCCTTAGACTGCTAGACATTAAATTAATTATATTTTTCCTTTTGCCTAGTTCATGTGAATCCTCATTGATCTTCACAAGTCTAAAATTAAAAAATTAAAAAAAATTTGTATTAGAGTGACAATTTTCCTTTCAGGTTCTTATTATTTTTTTTGTCAAAAAAAAGATAAAAATTAAATTTAATTTTCTGTTCTTAATTATTTAACTATTCTAATTTTTTACAAAATACTTCACATATTTAAATTAAAAAGTTAGAATTTATCAAATAGAAATACTAGTGAATAAATTTCTTTTTGGATTTTTATCATTTTATGTCTAGAGATTGTCCAATAAATTTATTCATTTTTATTTATTTATTGACTCTTTTTTTTTGAAACAATTTATTGGCTCTACTTAATGTAAGGTAAATAACTAAATACTAATCTTAATTTCCTTAGTACAAATTTAAAGTTTGGAGCAAATAAGTCATTGCTAGTGAATTTATGTCTTGTTTAATGGATTTAGGATATCGTTTGTTTTATTGTATTATGCATGAAATAACATAATATAATACATGCTAATACGAATACGGTGTTTCGTAAATTTTAAAAATAATTAATATTGAGATAATATAATACGTGATAAGATCCGTTATCCCTAGTACTATGTATAAATTAATACACCATGAATCTGTGAATTTGTATAATACGGTATAAATCATGTTAAACAAAAAACTCTATCATCTCCTCGTTTGCGGTATGGCCTTATTTCCGGTATTTTCATTATTTACCATACTTTGCCATTGCCGTCACCACCCATCACCACTGCCACCACTACAACTACCATGAACACGAGCCGCCACCGCCCTGTCGCTATTGCCACCGCCACCGCCACCACCATCTTCATCTAATTATTGTTAATTTATTTATTAACATATATTCATATTTTAAGAAATTTGTACACTTTTTTTAAATTGATTTATGTATGAAAAATTGTATTTTATAATTAATTTTTGTTGTCTAAATTAGTAACATTAAAAATAATTTAATTTTACATGTTTTTCATTTTTTTAAATAATAGAGTACACTATTGTGTACCAAACAGAGTATAAAATATTATAGACTATTACACTTTTATACCAAACATTGCATATAGTAATACAAGTTAAACAGTACAAATTAACGTTATACATGCTAATATGATATAGCGACCAAACATGTCTTTTAACTCATTGGTGTTATAACTTTTTCTTGTGTATATATATATATATATATATAGAGAGAGAGAGGCTTGAACTCGATGTTATAATTTTAAAACTATATTAAATTGTTTATTGTATAAATTATATCATTTTATGAAATCTTGTTTATTAGCTAGGTTAACCCTCACTTTCGGAGATAGCCATATTTTTTTACCATATTTATTAAATTACTATACAGATATAATATCTTAAATTTGCCTAGCTAGTAAGCTGCAAAGTCAAAGAAAATAATATTAAAAGTGATTTATAAATGAAAAACTTAATCTGCAAAAGAAAAATAAATATTGGAGTGAAGCATAATTTTCATAAATCAAGGTAAAAAAAGAGAGTAAAAGGTGAAGTTTCTGTTAGTGAATTCATAATGAGTAGTTAATAAAAGTCAACAAAAATAAGCTCAAACTGAACATGGCATGCCACATGCCGAACCATAAAATTCAATGGCAATTAAATTTTTTATTGATCTCAGACAAATATTTAAATAATTAGCAAAATAAATTTAAATATAAAATATGCATCCAATAGAAAATATATCAAGAAATTAGATCCTCTAGCAACAATAATTGAAGCACTCCAATCTCAAACCCAAATATAATTTTCTAAGCAAAATCCAAGAAAATTTATATCAATTATTTCGCAACTAACAAATCGTATTCCATGACGAAAATTCATAAACTAGTTGTTGTAGAAAAGATGGATTAAAAATTAAAATCCCATTTTTAATTTAATTTATAAAAAAGATAATGTCGCCTTCAAAGGAGGACTAGCAAGTCGTGCGCTTTGAATTGGTCGGACAGAGACTCACATGGAGTGGAAAAAACGAGCATGCTCCGCCCACTACATAAGAATTTATTCCCTCATTTTTGTCCCCTTATTATATATATATATATATATATATATATATATATATATATATATATATATATATATATATATATATATATATATATATATATATATATATATATATATATATATATATATATATATATATATATATATATATATATATATTATTTTATTTTATTAAATAATTAAAAGTATCACATATAAATATATTCAAATATATATATAAAAAAAGACTTTTAAAAGCTATTCCGAGGAAGATAATGTCGCCTTCCACGTGTGATGGTTAGTGCTTCATTAAAAAAAAAAAAAGAAATATTGTCTGCTAATTAAATTAGGGTTTATCAGAATTGTATTCTAAAATTTTGATCCCACCCACCTAAACATCTTTTCATAGATATTGTGTTTTAGTTGGTATGATCTTTCTTACTTTGATTTTAAGAAAAGGGAATTTTCGCTTAAATAAGAAAACAATGTTTTTAATCCGTAGGTGGGATATTATTACACAACTCGTTGTGATTGAGATTATTAGTAATAACTGCATCTTAGTTATTCTTTTTGTCCTTGTTTGTGGAAGAAGTAATCAAACAATTCTAAGGTAGTTGAAGTCATTTAACTTATTAGTTAGGTCTAGATATATAATCAAAGATAAATGAAAACTACTTTCTTTTGAATAATTATTGGTATCCAAACTTTTATGGATTTTACTTAATTTAATTTAAATCAGAGCCATCCACTATAAAAATAAAACTTCCAAAAATAATGATTTCTGAACTAATTATACTGATACTATTGCCAACATCTCAATAATATATACTTTAAATCTACAGCTTGTCGGACCTACTAAACAATATCACTTCTTTTATTTTACTTTAAGTGTTATTTTTGGAGTTTTATTTTGATTCACTCGGTTGAAAAGAAACTTATTATACATGTTTCATTTTATTATTGTTTTGAGTATTTTAAGTATATTTATTTTTCTATGTCAATTAATTAAGAAAATAATTTAATCACTTACAAATAATTTTTTTAGAGGATTAATATATATTAATTTGTATGTCAAGAGTTAAAAGTAACGAAGTGAAATGAAGAAATAAAGAGAGCAATTTTTTTTTTTTATAATGAGTGATCAATAAATTTATAATAAATTAAAGATTTACAAACATTAATACGTGCATAGCTTGATCCTCAACAAGTTTAAAACTTGTATTATTATTAATGTTAAATTAAAAGATAAGGATTAGATGTACCTTTCTCATAACTCTTCCAACTGCAAAGTTATTAAACTTGTGAAAGGGACAATCGTGTCCACGTATATGATATGGACATAAAAGTTAGTTTAACGTAATGAAAAAATTGATTTATGAAGCATTAATTTATTTATCAGAACTAATTATCTTCAGCTGAGTAATACTAATTTAGCAATTATAACTATGACGTCCCGAATTTAAATATTAATTTGAGCTCTTATAATAATAAAATATTATTAGACTTATTTAATGGGAGACTATATGATAGATTGGGATATATTCAATTAGATGTTAAACCTAATTAAATTAAATCCAAATCATCGCTTTTTTTTTTCCAAAGAACTTATATATTGAACAATCGAAATAAATTGTATTCAATAAACTAAAAAAAATTACTTAAATTCAGCCTTTAAATAAAAAAAAAAAAAAAAAAGAGAAGAAGAAGCAAACCTATTACTACTTTTTGTGGTATTCTTTTTTTAAGTTCTCGCGGGTGGATCGAACTAGTGGATCTTTTGATCCATGAGTAGCTATTTATTTTTTACGATTTTTTTAATATTGTCCTTTATATTTGTTTTGATAAAATTGATAGAGTGTAAAAGGAAAAAAAAAATTGAAATCGATTTCAATTCTATTTTGTTTTGCTGTTTGGATTATAACAAAAGAAAGGAGAAATCGGGTTGCATGAATTTTGCCCTTCAAGCTCACTTTTCATTCCCCTTGAAATTGGTGAGAAATGGAGAAAAATAAAGAAAAATAGATATACATAATTAAAATTACTAATACGTTCTTTATAATTTATATACACTTTTTTTTTGGATGAAAAAGTAAAATCATATCTTAAGTTTTGTCCCTCTCTAGATACGCTTTTAAGCTAGAAAAAAGATTTTTTTAAAATAAAATAAAATAATATAATATAAAGTAAAGGGAGAAAATATATAGTTTCTGTTTATTGTGTATATTACAAATAACTGACAATATAACTTGATAAATGATAACAGATCATGACGAACAATCCTGTAAGTTGGACTATAATTTGTGTAGTTAGTCCTTCCCGGATAAGCAGTTTGGTTGGCAGGGCTTATTTTAAGAGTACGGAACATAGGAACCATATTCTCTGACACTTTCATTCTTTCAATGGCAATAAAATCTTTCATGGATTCTAACTCTATTGAAATAGAAAATAATCATTTTTCTTTATCTAGTCCTCTAATATAGGAAGGACAAATTTTTTCCTATTTAGGATTCACAAAATATACTCAAACTCTATCACTTGTCTATATAAATAACTAGGAGATCACGGTATGCTCTCTCTGAACAATCCCTTAATTCCTTTCTTTTCATCATAATTTCTGACTTGATCATTAGAATCTCTGTTATCGAAATCCGATCGAAGTTTTATATTATCAGGTGACTCCCTCCAGCCAATAATTCGAAATTTTTGGACACTCATCATTTGGTACGGTGAGCATGGACTTACCTTAGACGATGGACCTCTTTCCTGATTTGAGCACCATTCCTATCTTACCATAAAACCAACTTGAGTAAAACCAACACCAACCCCTACTAATTCAATAGCTTTTACCTAAGACCTGGCCCCTATGTCGGCAATCTAGCCTACCATATTTATTCTGTCCATACTCGGTTTTACACCACAAAATGTCGAGGCCTTCCTCACAACTCTATCCTTCATGGCTGCTCAAGCACCCCCACCAACGTTGACATCTGTCCCACTACCTGTGCTTGGCTCGTTAACTCCAAATTCAACGATAACTCTAATGGCTGAAAAATTCAAGCTTTTTGAAGAAAGAATGCAGAAATATCATAACAGAAATACCTTGTAGTACTAGCGTAGCTTCAATCCCCTTTGTCTAAGTAAATTATGATAACCCCTTTTTTTAAGATCCAATTGCTTAACCTGCCCAAATACAATGGCAATACCGACCCCCGAGCTCACCTGGACTATTTCCACCATACTATACCAGTCCACACTATTGAAGAAGCTACCTTGTGCAAGATTTTTCCCAAAACCCTTATAGATTTCGCCCACATATGGTTTAGGAACTTACCGAGCATTCAGTGGAAAACTTCGAGCAGTTCAGCGACATGTTTATAGCCAAGTTTGTAACAACTATCTGGCCTAAAAACGTTTTGGCCGACCTAAACCAAGTTCAACCGAAAAAGGCAAACTCTTGCAGACTTATATAGAAAGATTCAATATTGTGGCAATGGACATCTAAAATCTCAACCTAGAAGTGGCAATTCATGCTTTAATACATGACACAAAGTGCCAAGACTTTAGTGATTCATTAGGTAAGAAACCCCTTAACGATTTCACCGAGCTCAGATCCCAAGCACACAAATATATTAGGTGGATGAAGCCTATAGACTCTAACATACATCCAATTATAGGAACACAAATAGAGATAGAGACTCATCGAACAGGACGAGCCACAATGGGGACAACAGTGGGAGAAACTACTTAAGGAATATTATAGGAACTGATAGAGCTAATCGAGTTTATATTGTCTTGACCTAGTACACATGAGATCAGAAGGAAGATCGATTTATGCCTTTGAACACAATAAGGTCCTAAATCCTCACATGGATAAAGCAAAATGAGCAAAAAGACTCTACCCATGAGGGAGGACCCCAATCGAGATTAAAGTTGATACTGCACCTATCATAGGGACAAAGCACATGAGACCGATAAGTGCAAGCAATTTAAAAAGAAAATCGAGTATTTATTCCTGAAAGAAAAATTGTTTAAATTTATTAAAAAAGGAGATAAAGATAGCTCGGACTGGCCCTAACACCTCTATAACAAGATAAGAGTATATAAGTTCCTGTAAAAAGGCCCCTACTAGAGTCATGCACGTCATTATTAGAGGCAAACATTATGATGCCCTTGATGATTCCAAGGAGTAAAAAGCTTAAAAAAATGTTCTCTTTGGGCACTAGATTGCCGACCTCGACTTGTACTATTCAATTCTCCATAAATCATGGGGCCTATATTCAACAACCACACATAGATACCTTGGTAGTAGAAGCTCTTATCTAGGATTACTTAGTCCAATAAATCCTAGTGGATATAGGGAGTGTGGTCAATTTCATCACCTTATAAGCCTTCAAAGCACTCAGAATGTCAACCAACCTTTTGGAGCTTGTTTCGATACCTTTAATTGGGACATCCGGACAACTGATCAGAGTAGAAGGCTCAATAAATCTAACCCACTAATTAGGAGATGATACAATTTTCCAAGCATGTACTTCTTGCTTCATGGTGGTAAATACTCCTCTATCCTGCAATGTCATTTTTAGCAGACTCCTTTTGGCCGCAGTAGATGTTTATATTTCTATGCAAAAACTGTTGCTTAAAATCTCGGCTTAAAAGGGTATTGCAGTGCTATAAGGCAATCATTGAGTTGCTAAAAAAACTATGTCCATTAAAAGGTTGAACCATATGAATCGTTACTGGATGTTGAGCTTTCATTAAGAAAAATGTTCGAGATAGCTTCTAATAAAGTTGAGTGGGAAAGAGATATGCTCATTACTATGCTCCTTGAATTTGTCAACGTATTCATGTGGAAACCCTCAGACATCACGAGTATAACCCCTAAAGTAATGTCCCATTCTTTTAATATTCAGCCTGACTACAAACCTATAAAAATATAAAAAGTGAAATCATGCCTTAGAACGACAACTAGCCATGGCCGAAAAAATGGACACCTTGTTGAAGAATGGCTTTATTCAAAAGATCCTGTATCCAGACAAGTTGTCTAACGTAGTTCTGGTGAAAAAAGCTAATGTGAAATGGAGAATGTGTTTCGATTTCACCAATTTGAATAAGGCCTGCCCTAAATATAGCTATCCATTACCCAACATTGACCTTTTGGTAGACTCCACAATGAGGTTTGAGGAATATGCTTGCCTAAATGCTTAAATAGGCTATTATAAGATCATAATGAATCCTACAAACGAAGAAAAAACTGCATTCATTACTTATAGAGCCATCTATTGTTATTGATTCATACCTTTCGGGTTCAAGAATGCGGGAGTCACCAAAGACTAATGAATAAGCTTTTTGTCAACCAGCTTGGTTAGAACACGGAGGTTTATATGGATGATATGATGGTAAAAAACATGACCTCAACAAACTTGCCCGCAAAACTCGTAGAAACCTTCTCAACTTTCAGAAGTTTGGCCTTAAACTAACTTTGAAAAATAATGTTTTTGGTATACATTCCAGCAAATTCCTAGGGTCCATAATTTTCAAGAGGGGAATAAAATCCAATTCACAAAAAATCCAAGCCATCTTGGAGATGGAACCACCGAAGTTTATTAAGGAGGTCCAAAAGCTTAACGACAAGGTAACAATCCTTGGCAGATTTATTTCTTGTTCGGATACACATTATTTTCCATTTTACAAGACACTTAAAAATATAAAGAACTTTGAATGGACCTCAGAGGGCTAATAGGCTTTTGAAGACCTAAAACATTTTCTTAGTTCTCATCCCTTACTCAGTCTAACTTAAGTAGGCAAAACATTGTTTACATACTTAGCTATTTTTGAAGGAGCCATTGCCTCAATCCTAATCAGAGAGGAGGACACACAGTAGTTCCTCATTTACTATACGAGCAAAGTACTGTGGGGCATTAAACTTGATAGTTGTGAATTTTAACTATGTTGTTAGTATGTTTTAGTGTGTTTAATTTGTTAATTGAGTGTTAATTTTGTCAATTTCATGATTAATTTCTCAATTTGTGTGTTTGTGGGATTAATTATAATTTTTGGTGTTTTTAGGTACTAAATTAAAGAAAAGAGAAAGTTTGAGGGCAAAAGGAGGAAATTGGCTTTTTGTATTTTTAAGAGAGGAAGTTCAAGTTGAAGAGCAAAAGCTTTCTCTTTGGGAGAGGGGAAATTCCCCTCTGTAGAGGAGAAAGTGAAAGGTTAGAGTTGATAAAGTTCCTCCCCTGAGGGAAAAAGCCCTCTCTTGAGGAGAGCAAGGTATATCAAAGGCATGAGTATTCAACTCGAGTGCGGGATAATTACCTCTCCCAAGGCAACCTAAAAGTCATAGATTTTTAATTCTCCTCTCTTGAGGCAAGGTATTTGAATTACGATAAAATTATGATTTTTTTTTGAAATAGGAAGTTAAAGTGCAGTTGGATTTCTTCCTCTTGTAGAGTTTTAAGCAGACAAAACACCAGTATATAAAGAGCATGAATTCTGAAGTTATACAAGAGTTAGTTTTTAGGTTTTTTTAGCCCTAGTTTTCTTTAGTTAATTTGTACAGTAGTTTTTAGTTTAGTTTTCTTGTTTTTTTTGGTTTTCAATTCTCTTAAAGATTCAAGCTTTCTATTGCATGTGCTGAGAAGTTATCAAGAGCAAGTTTGAAGCTTTATGAGTATTGTACCTTTTTATATTTATTTTTCAATTGTTTCAACTATGTTTGGTGAGTAGTTTTCTTTACTTTTGTTAAGGGAAACTTGAATCCTTATACTTCTATTTGTAATGACTTTAATTTGAGCTTTAATTAAATGCAAATGTGTTATTTCTTAGTTCATGAGCAGATTCTTATCTTGAGTTATGTTGAATTGATGATTGATGTATTGAATAAATGGTTGATTATCAATTTGATGTATGATCAATGATTTGCATTTTTTTAGTTTAATTTACTTATGTCAATATATGGTTATGTTTTGAGAATTGAGGTAATTATGTGTTGATAAATAGTCTAATTAAAACTAAGAAAGTTGAATTAACAATAGGCTAAAGTTGGATCTCTCTTGAGAGGGTTTAATGAAAGTTTAAGAGTTTGAACTGAATTTTTATGCTAAGTGTTAGATTGTTCCTAAACAGAGGATTTAATGCTTGGAATGATATTATAAATAAGATATTTATTTTTATATTACTGATTTTCTATAATCACTTGTGCTACTTTTGATTTGAGTCATTGTAATAGAAGTTGAGGTGGATGGTTCCTTTAGCATAAGTGTTTTAGTTATTGCTTTGTATTTAATTTATGTTAGTTTAGTTTTTATTTTTTTATTTGCTTTATTGTTAATTTAGCTTGATTCTTACTTTCAATTCAAAAACTTAGCAAATAATCTTAGATTAATTAAACTAAATTATAGATATTCTACTTAGCAATTTGTGTTCCATTGGGTTTGATATTTTTGGGGTCTTAATTATATTTTCGTATATTACTAGCCAACCTTGTACACTTGTTAGACATTGATCAGAACTCCAATACCCCACTTTGGAACAATTAGCTTTTGGTTTGGTCACCTCGTAGTTAAGCTGCAAACTTATTTCCAGTCCTATACGGTTATAGTATAGACTAACTCCAGTCTTAAAAAAGTATTAAAAAGACTTAAAGCATCAGAAAGATTAATCGAATGGGTGACTTACCTCGGTGAGTTTGATGCCCGGTATGAAACTCTAGCATCCATGAAAGTATAAATCCTCATCGACTTTTTGGCCAATCTTGATGCTCTTCTACCATAGCTAGTTAAGTCCTTTTAGAGGCTGTATGTTAACAGCAAGCATAAGAGTTATCTTGACTAGTTTGGGAAGAACCTCTATTCGAGAGATGTTACGTATAACTTTCCCTAATCCAACAACTTAGTAGAATATGAAGCCCTTTATTTTGGCCTTGAGCTTGCCATTGAGGTAAAACCGGATTCATTGCTACCTTTTTTTTAACTTGTAACTTGTTATTAGTTAATTACTTGGCAAATTCGAGGCCAAAGAACACATAATGGGCCAATACAAGGAGCTCATGCCCACCTTATTGACTTAATTGGAGAAAGTTGAAGGCTTATGGTCAATCAAATAGATACCTTAAGCTAAAAATTAAGGGGCGAATGCTCTAGCTAAATAGGCTTTCATTAAGATCACCATTCAGACCACCACGTTGTTTGAGCCATCATTTTTTAGCAAACCTATGAAACTTATACAATCCAACTATAAGAGGCTATGGATGGCTAGTGCCTGCTGATCTACCAGTACTTTTGTATAGGGACTTTACCTGATGATGCAATACAAGCTCAAAAAATTGTAAGGCATTCAAGTTTGTATGCTATCTGTAACACCATGCACCTAGTCCGATGAGGGGACCAGATAAGAATGTTACTAGCTATTCTATAATCCATAATTATATGAATAACATAAATTCTCTTTAATTCATTAAAGATACTCAAAATCATTACCATTAATTTCGTCCAAATTTTGACAAAGTTTCCCCTAAATATTTTGTTAAACCTTCTATACAAAAAGCTACAAATACACTTTTAAAATCACATATCTCACCTCCATCAACATCCAATACAAACTCCAACACAAATCTGCATCCTCCAAATACCTATATAAGATAGTTCTATATTTTTGTTAACTGTGTCAAACAAAATCAATATGTGCTTGTATAATGACTAAACTAAAATAACTACTTACAATTTAGTTACACAACCGACTTAAATTATATTTACATATCATTAAAAATTTGCATATTGAGTATACAAGCCAAAACTAAGAAAGAAAATCAAAGATACACCATAAATAGCCTTTTCGATACGTCCTCCTCTTCAGCTTTGATATAAATCTTGCTTAATATAGAGCCACTAAATTTAATCTCTTCTGATTTGAAAATGTTGTTCTTTAACTTGCGAGTGATATTTAAGCTAAAGCTTAGTGAAAGTGCTATACTAAATTTTACTTTATTTATTATATATTTATTTTATAATAATAATTATTTTTTTATATTACATAAATAAACATAATATAAGCAAGTCATACAATTAGATTGTATCTATAGTATAAATTCAAAACTTGCAAAGTAATTGGTGACACATAACCAAATATATTATAAATTCTCAACCATAGATGGAATTTAAAGCTGATAATCAATTTCGAAAATAACTTTCTACGTGTAAAATATAGACTTACATAAAATTTTACATTTTAAGAGTACCTTAAGCACTTTTAATTATACTTATACTAAATCCAAGCAATATCACCATCAAGATAAATTTCCTAATTCATGTATTCATCAAGTAAAACTAGAAAGGTATACTTCTCAATCCAATATCTCTAGGGAACTTTCATTTCTTTAAATATAATAAAAATGTAATTATTAAATCAATACAATGTAAACCTCAATGGATAAATACTATACTAATGTAAATAGCAATACAAAATAATTGATCTAAATTTCAACCAAATCATATCATTTTACAGATTCTCAGTCCATACATATGATCAATCATTATGCATTCAAGCACACGTACAATTTATAAACTCTTTGAACTATATAATCAATCATTTATTGATTTTTTTGTTTAAATATTTTGTTGCAGTCATTAACCCAAGTAATCTAAAGGAAAACATCAATGGGATACATGAGACTATGTCCTTCTAGGCTCGATTGAGTATGGCCTATTAGGCCTGCTGAATACAACCATATAGGCCTGATAAATATGACCATTATGGCCTGATATATATGACTATTAAGGCCTGATAAATACGACCATTAAGACTTGATAAATATTTTACAATACAAATTACCATTTATAAAATTACTCAGCTGAGTCTCTATCCCTATGGTTGGCCAATTATATCTTACTCATGTTTCTTATTAGTTTACTAAAAGCAATGGATTCTTATCACTCAAACACTTACACTAAATTCTTGCATAAATATGCGCTTATCAACAAAATTTCCACTTTTTAACATCATTCCAATATCAATGCCAATTGCGACTTATGGCATTATTATATCTTTTTTTTATTTTTTTCAATCTCATATACTCGCCCAAATTCATTTAACACACCCATTATACAAACTGATAATTTCAATATATTTCTTATTAAGGAACGATAGCCAAAACAAATCAATATAATAGCCCACCTTTTATAATCCAGCCTATTATATTAAGATTCCAAATTAAAAGCTTACTATTTCTTGTATTCCACTTTATATTATTTCTAGTCTGAATTTTGATGTGCATTTGATATGCAACATTCCCATTCCAACATAGGCATAACCATACACAATACTCATTAAATTCAATTTCATTTAAATCATTACTATAAATATTTGCTATATTCTAAATTGTTCATATTGAAAATCAAAACTATCTTGAACCATTAATCATGCATTCAATAGTATGTTAAACATTATAATTCATACCTCATTTTAGAATGTTATTCATTTGAAATGCATACCTGATAATTGTGAATTATAACTATGTTATTAGTGTGTTTTTAGCTGATTTAACTGTTAATTTAGTGTTAATTTGGTGTTTAATTTTATTGATTATGATTTTTGTGGACTTAATTGTAATTTGGTATTTTTTGGGACTAAATTGAAGAAAAGTGAAAGTTAATTGAAGAAAGGAAGAAAATTGGAGCAATTATGTAATTTTAAAGTAAAAAGTCACATAGAGAGTAGTGAAAAAGCCCTATCCCAAGAGGTATAAGCCCTTTTCTCGAGGTGCATAGGCCCTCACCTGAGGGAAAAAGCCCCCTTTTTAGGGGAAGACTCCTTTTTACAATAAAATTCTTCTTTCTTCTTGAATAGGAAGTTATAGGGCACCAAAACTTCTTCTTTTTAGAGTATTTTAGCAAAATTTAGACACCGAAATGATAGGATAATGAGAATTATGAATTTTTGACTTAAGTTCTTAACCTAATTTTTGAAGACACAAGAACAGAGGGTTAGAGGCTGAAGCTTGGTGTTCTGAGAAGAGATTAAGAGAATCTTTTTAGCTCTATGTGTTTGTATCTTTATTTCAATTTTTCTTTTGTCTTTAAGATAATGAGTGAGTAGTTTTCTTTACTTTTGCTGAGGGAACTTGAACCCTCATACTTTTATTTGTAATAATTATAATTTGAGCTTTAATTCAATGCAAGTGTATTATTTCTTAACTCCTAAGCAAATTCTTATCTTGAGTTATGATTGAGTTGATTGTTAATGTATTGAATAAATGGTTAATGATCACTTTCAAGTATGACTTATGGTATGCATGTTCTTAGTTAATTCACTTGTATTGATGCATGATTATGTTTTGAAAATTGAGATAATTCTATGTTGGTAAAGAGTGAAATTAAAGCTAAGAAAGTTGAATCAAGAATAGGATGAAGTTAAATCTCTTGAGAATGGGTTTAATGAATGTTAAGGAGTTAATAAATTGAATTTTTATGCTGAGTATTGGATTGTTCCTAATAAGAAGATTTAATGCTTAGAATGATATTTTGAATAAGATATCTGAATTTACACTCATTTTCCATTAACACTTGTCATTGCAATATAAGTTGAGGTGGATAGTCCTTTAGCAGAAGTGTCTTTTATTATTTAATTTTACCATCTTTTCCATCTTGTTTGTTTAAGTTTATAATCAATTGTCTTAGTTTCATTGCTCTAGTTATTTAAGTTTCTGTTTTTATTTAATTAGTTTACATCACTCTAAAACTTGGAAATTTTTTGCACACATCACTTATTCTAAAATTTGAAATACACAAATTTTACACAATTCCCTTGGGTTTGATATTTGGGGTCTTAATTATATTTTCCTATATTACTAGCTGATCTAGTACACTTGCTAGATACTGGTCAAGTTTTTAGCGTCGTTGCTGAGGAATTGGCATTTGTTTGCTTATTTTAGATATTAAAGTGAATTTTATGTGCTACTCGTTTTCTCTTTTCTATTATTTATTCTTTTATTGATTTTATTCTTTGCAGGTGTCGATACTTTATGGTAAGAGGTGACCCGATTTTGCCTATTGACCCTGAAATCCAGAGGTCATTCCATAAGATCAGGAAATTACAAAGGAAAAGATGAATTTGGATCCATTCGGAGAGGCACAAAATAACCCTCCTCTCGAAGATCCACCTTTACTCGAAGGCCAAGCGGAGCAAAATTCAGCCTTAAGGAACAAGATAAGACCAAGAACCATCAGAAACTATGCCACTTCTAGGTGAAGTACGGAGCACAAGATGATTATGCTACCTCAAAATCATCACTTTGAACTTAAACCCACCACTATCACCATGGTTCAAAAGAACCAATTTTTAGAATTGGAGATTGAAGATCCAGCTTAACATTTGGATATTTTTCTAGAGATTAGTGACACAATTCAAATTCCAAATGTATCTATAAATGTTATTAGGCTTAACTTGTTTTCTTTTACTTTAATTGATAAGGCAAGATATTGGTTGCAAATGCTACCAAATCAGTTTTTTAGATCATAAGAGCAAATGTAGGAGAAATTCTTAGTCCAATTCTTCCCACCAACCGAAACAGTTACTATTACGAATAATATGTACCATTTTCAACAATTTTATAAGGAATCATTTAATGAGGCTTGTGAAAGATTTAAAAGACTTTTAAAGAGTTGTCCACATCATGAAATTGCTATGCATCAACTAATGTTTACTTTTTATGCAGGTGTGAATTAGGCTACCAGGTCCCTTCTATTTATAACTTCAGAAGGAAGTTTTATGAATAAAGTACTAGAAAAAGCTTTCCTACTTCTTGATAAAATGGCAAAAAATGAAGCTCAATGGGCAACCACTGTAACACCCCCAATACCCGTTCCATGAAATGGGTCGGATACGGAGTGCTACTCAGATTAACATCCAGAACAAAACTTAAATAATGTCTCTAAAGTCACTTCAATTTTAGAGCTTTCAAAAATTTCTCAAGAAAACGACAGAGTTTCCTCTATACGTGTCTCTATCCCCTGTTAACAAAGAACCAATAATATCTCTATGAATCCACTATAACAACCATATCATATAATCCATTACTTAATTGATCTCAAGTCGATACTCATGACGAGATCACAACTAATAAGCTTAAATAGGTATACGAGAAAATCTAAAAGAAAAACAACATATTTATGCTACAAACCGATTACAAACCAAGATATCACTACAAAGGCAACAGATACAATGTTCAAATAAACTGTAATGATTAAGCTCCCATATCACCACCCTGGGTTGACCAAACCAGCAGCAGCAAAACTACCTCACTAAGAATCCAAACCTGAACCTACACGAATAAACACCCGTGCTAAGCTATAAAACTTAGTAGGGAACAACAAAACATTCTATGGAAGAAATTCTTATAAGAATTAACAATTATTGCCTAAGCATTAAGATATACAACAAATACGTATAGCAGTTACAATAAATGATGTTCTTATATATACTGTGCTTATCGTATGCAAATTTTGGATAACTCACATAACCTTACCAGTTACCTTGTTAAAAACTATTTCTTCTTTACCTGCATAGCTATTACCAATACACATGTTAGTTTCACTTTGTTTACTTATAATTCAATCTTAAGTAGTTCAATCATACATATGAGTGAAATATCACATGTCAATTTCTCAAAGTCAAGCAAGACGTATAATCATACCTGAAGGCATTGTCATGTACAATTCGTAGTGTAGATCTTATAAACCCAAGTATAACAAATCTTAAAAAAAAAACATATCAATGTCCATATATATATATACATATATATATATATATATATATATATATATAGCAGTAATTAAACCACCATCTCTACATGGTACACTATGTGTCATGGCATTATATGTTGCCCCTTATACCAGACATTAATTCATAATATAATGATATAAGGATCAATTGAATATATAGCATGTTTACATTTTTAAGTCTAAAATAACTATTGTTGGCCCAAGGCCATATCTAATTTTGATGATAATCAAACCTTATATAAACTCTATTAGGAAATCTGTTCTAAGCTATGTTTTGCAGGAACTCAAATTTAACTCTTGTAATTCAAACTGTCAAGAATGAAGATTAAAGAATGGATTCTTGAAGATCAAGTTGTAGTTTAATTTAATTTAAAGAAAGTTAGGGTATAAAAATGTAAGATCAAATTGAGGATCAAATTGTCATTCATACTTGCATATCCTAAGTTTTAAAATTGCATAAAAATATTTTTAAGTCATAAATCTCGTTTTTAGTTAAAACTGGTTTCCTTCAGAAAATGCATTAGAAATTTGTCCGTCAGAATTTACATTAGAAATTGGATTAGAAATCTGGACAAATTTCTGATCGAAATTCTGCCTTGCACTAAAAGACAAAATAACGGTAAGAAAACGGCTAATTAAGGACAGAATCGTCTGTTCTGTTTTCTAACGTTCATAAACGACTAGTTTTCTATTTTCTCACTTCAAACCAAGTTTTTGGGTATAAATATGTGTTTTTTTATCATTTAGAAGGTTAGAGAAAACATTGGAAAGATTTTCTAACTCTTAAGAGAAAGCTTACTTATTCTAAAATCTCACTTTCCATTTTGCACTTCATCTTTACATATCATCCTCAATTGATTATAGTTTCTATTGTAATTATTTGTGAGGAATATCTATTGTTCAAAATTGTGAGTTTGGGTTGGCTAGAACCTAAGTGAAATTCTAGTAAGTGTTTCAATATTTTACTTGGGAAAAATATTGTGGGTAGATATACATAGATTGTATATTGGCTTTGACTCTTGCCCTTAAAAGAGTTAAGAGTGGAGAGAATTCTCAAGAAAGATTCTTGAGGAGTGGATGTAGGCAAGTTGGCCGAACCACTATAATTTCTGAGTGTTCTCTACATTTCTGATCTGTTGCTTACTCTTTATAATTCTGTTTTACCTTCTGAAAATCTGTTTTAGTCAAAATTCTGTAAAACGAATTTCTGAGTCATTGCAAACTAATTGAATATAATTCTCCAGGAACGTATTTAAGGTTTTGTCATCAATATCTTTATTGTGTTTGAATTTCTGTTTACTTAGAAATTTGGCCAGAAATTTTTTAATACACCCAATTCAACCCCCCCCCTCTTGAGTGTATTTTGGGACCTACATTTGGTATCAGAGCGGTTCTCTATTCCCTAAGGCTTAATACCCTTGAGTGATCTTGCAAATGGCCGAATCAAGCAATGCTCCTACTGCTACTCCATTCAAAGAAGGACATTCTGTTCATCGTCCTCCAATGTTTAGTGGTGAAAACTATCCCTTTTGGAAAGTTGTAATGAGACACTTTATTCAATCACAAGATATGGATTGCTGGGATATTATTGAAGATGGATATGAGTATCCATGAAAGATTTCTGATGATGAAGGATCTTCAGAAACTACACCTGTTCTAAAAACCAGAAAAGAATTTACAGAAGCAGAAAAAAGAAAAGTGCAGCTAAATTCTAAAGCTATGAGCATACTTTTCTGCTCACTGCATACTAATGAATTCAACAGAGTTTCTGGATGTGATACAGCTAAAGAAATCTGGGATAAGCTTCAAGCAACATATGAAGGAACAAATCAAGTTAAAGACACTAGACTTCATGTTCTCATGGTAGACTATGAAGCATTTAAAATGAAGCCAGAAGAGTCAATTTCTGAGGTAATAAACAGGTATGTTAAATTAACTAATGAAATTAAGGCTCTTGGTAAAAAACTTGATGAACATAACAAAATTGCAAAGCTTGTTAGAGGTCTTACACCTAGATGGGAATCAAAATCATCAATTCTGTTAGATAAAGATCTTAGTACATTAAATTTTGATATTGTTTGTGGATCCCTTATTTCTCATGAACTTTATATCAAGTCTCAAGATGCAGAAAAAGAAAAAGATAGAAAATTAAAAGCTATTGCTCTCAAAGCAGAATTTGGAAGTGATTACTCTACAGGTGATGATGAAATGGCGTTGATTACAAAGAAATTTAAGAAGCTGTACAGAAAAGGAAGAAGATCATACAAAAAGCAACATCAAAAATTCTCTCATCACAAAGCCGAAAATTCATCAAAGTCTGGTGAAATAGTTTGTTATGAATGTAACAAGCCTGGTCATATAAAATCTAAATGTCCAAATCTAAAAAGAAAAGAGAAGAGATTCAAAAAGAAAGCCATGAAGGCAACTTGGAGTGACAGTGAAGAATCCAGCAACAGCGAATCAGAATCAGCAAATTCTGATGATATTGGTCTAATGGCAACTTTTGATCATGAAGAGCAAATCTTTAATTCTGACAGTGAACGAAATGTTGATAACAGCTCACCTGAAAATGATTCAGAAAATTCTGAGGTAAGTGATTCTGATTCTAATTCTGATTCAAATGAAAATGGAAATGAGTATGAAAAAATGCTAGAATGTTTTGAAAATCTGCATGATAAATATCTAATGCTCAAAAAGACTCATATTGAGATAAAGAAAAAGTATGATAAATTGCTCACAGAATATGAAAATGCAAAAGAGACTGAATTAAAAAATAAAAATGATTATTCAGTTCTGGAAAGTAAATTTATTGATTTGCAAGAAAAATGCAATGTAAAAAGTAAACAGTTATGTGTATGTAACGAAAAATATGTTGAAAACTTAACTTCAAAATCTGCTCACACTACTTATACAAATACATCAACAAAATACTATAGAAAAAGTAATCAGAAGAAACACAAGCAAAATCTATCAAATAAAATGATAAGTAATCCTTATGCTACATGTTTTTATTGTTGTAAAAAGGGACATATTTCAAAATTTTGTTATTATAAGAAAAATACAAATTCTGTTAAATGGGTAATTAAAAACTCTGGATCTCTTATAACTAACCATGAAGGACCCAAGAAGAGTTGGGTACCTAAAAATACTTGATTATTTTGCAGGTTTCCCTAAGGAGCACCAAAACAGAAAAATGGTACATGGATAGCGGTTGCTCTAGGCATATGACATAGGACAGAACAAAATTTTCTAAGCTAAAAAATTTTGAAGGTGGTTCTGTCAGTTTTGGTGATAATCGGAAAGGAAAAATTATTGGCATTGGTTCTATTGGAACTAATCCAGTAATTGATAATGTCTCTCTTGTTGAAGGTCTTAAGTATAATCTACTTAGCATAAGTCAACTCTGTGATAAGAAGAAAAGAGTAATATTTGAAGTTGATCATTGTAGAGTAGAAGATACTGAAACTGGAAAATCTGTTCTAAAAGGACAAAGGTCTGGAAATATCTACTTGGTTAGCTTGGAAGATATTCAAAATAGTTCAGCAAAATGCTTGCTTACTAAAGAAGACTTAAGTATTCTATGGCATAGAAAACTTGGACATACAAGTTTTCATGTACTAGAAAAGTTGGTTAGAAAAGACTTGGTAAAGGGAATGCCAAAGATAAAAATTGATACAAATTATATATGCAAAGCATGCCAGCTTGGGAAACAAATTAGAAATTCACATAAGTCCAAAAATGTGATGTCTACTAAAAAACCTTTAGAGCTTTTACATATGGATCTATTTGGACCAATAAATCCTTCAAGTATTGGTGGAAAATCCTATGTATTAAATTTGGTGGATGACTATACACGTCATACATGGGTTATGTTTCTTGCACACAAGGATGAAACTTTTGAAGCCTTCAAGAAGTTGAGTAAAAAGATTCAAAATTAAAAAGGATATAAAATAACAAGCATTAGAAGTGATCATGGAAGAGAATTTGAGAATCAGAAATTTGAGGAATTCTGTAATATCTCTGGAATAAATCATACCTTTTCTGCTCCTAGAACGCCTCAGCAAAACGGTGTTGTAGAAAGGAAGAACAGGTCTCTTCAGGAAATGGCTAGAACAATGCTGAATGAAAACAACTTGCCAAAATATTTCTGGGCGGAAGCAATCAATACAACATGCTACATTTTAAACAGAATTCTGATCAGAACAGTATTGGAAAAGACTCCATATGAACTATGGAAAGGAAGAAAACCAAACATCAGCTACTTTCAACCTTTTGGCTGTAAGTGCTTTATTTTTAATGATAAGGTTAATCTAAATAAATTTGATGCTAAATCTGATGAAGGTATATTTTTAGGATATTCATTAAATTCTAAAGCATATAGAGTATACAATAAAAGATCTCATAAAGTTGAAGAATCGATAAATGTTAGATTTGATTGTACTAACGAAAATTCCAGAAATAGACATTCTTCTGATGATGAGACAGGTCTTGAGGAAGAAAAAGAAAACACAAAAAAGATTGTGGATACAGAAGATGTACCAGATCAACAAGAAGATCCAAATGACAAAAATCAAGAAACAGAAAATAATCCAGAAATGGAAAAGGAACCAGAAAACGTACCAGAAGGTCAGGAAGAACAACAAACCAAATCTCATACTCCTGAACTACCTAAAGACTGGAGATTTCATCGATATCATCCTAAGGATGATCTATTGACTGATCCATCTGAAAGAATGATGACAAGAAGAGCATTAAGAGAATATTGTGGACTTCAAATCAAGCAATGTTCAGAAGGCATATTCATCAGTCAAATAAAGTATACAAAAGAATTATTAAAGAAATATAACATGCTTAATGCAAAACCCGCCAGTACTCCTATGAGTGCATCTATCAAATTAAAAAAAGATGAGAAGGGAAAAATTGTTGAAGAAAAATTGTACAGAGGAATGATTGGATCATTACTTTACCTTACTGCTAGCAGACCGGATATACACTTTAGTGTATGTTTATGTGCTCGCTTTCAATCCGCTCCTAAAGAATCTCATTTGACTGCTGTAAAAAGAATTATGAGATACTTAACTGGAACTCAAAATTTGGGTTTATGGTATTCAAGAAAAACATCCTTCAACCTAATTGGTTACTCAGATGCTGACTATGCTGGATGTAAAATAGATAGGAAAAGCACTTCTGGAGCATGTCATTTCTTAGGAAATTCGTTAATTACCTGGTTCAGCAG
The DNA here is from genome assembly GCA_037975025.1 of Excoecaria agallocha. Taxonomy (NCBI): domain Eukaryota; kingdom Viridiplantae; phylum Streptophyta; class Magnoliopsida; order Malpighiales; family Euphorbiaceae; genus Excoecaria; species Excoecaria agallocha. Next base: position 10,021,336 of record CM075806.1, on the reverse strand, counting down.
AAAGCAAAACTCAGTAGCTTTATCTACTGCTGAAGCTGAATACATAGCAGCTGGTAGTTGTGTTGCTCAAATTCTGTGGATCAGGCAGCAACTAAAAGATTATGGTATAGAATTTGATAAAATCCCTATTTTTTGTGATAATACAAGTGCCATAAATCTTACCAAAAATCCAGTTATGCACTCAAGAACAAAGCACATAGAAATTCGCCATCATTTCATTAGAGATCATGTACAAAGAGGAGACATCCTGCTGGAATTTGTGTCTACAGAAAACCAGCTTGCCGACATTCTCACCAAACCCTTGAAGGAAGATCGTTTCTGTGAGTTAAGAAGAAAAATGGGTATGGGTTTAAGTGAATAAGTCTTAAAGTTTTTTTTATTTTTTGCAAGAGAAGAAATACGTTAAACTTTCTTTTTTTCTTAAACTCTTTTAAATTTCAAAAACTCCTCTTTTACACGAGTATTCTCTTATTAATGAGAAAGTTGATAGTTTGCGTGTTGGAAAAGAAAAGAAATTGTATTAAATCTAGTCTAAGTTAATTTGTCATTTTTAGCCCTACTTATTTGCTTCAATGAATTAACTAGTATAGGGACAGCCCTGGTATTTCTCAAATCTTCGATTTTTGCGCCTGGGTTACCGTGTTTATGCGGGTTTCCAACACTATTTACATAATTTTCTTTTACCTCTTTGACACCTCAAGTCAAATCGTTTTTAAGTGGATGCAGGTTATATTTTTCCTCTAAAACACTACTCTATCCAACTTCTCAAACACGTTTCCCACTTCTCAAAAAACGCTCAAAACCGTTCATTGTTCAAAAACTTCATTTTCTCTCGTCATCTTCTTCTTTCTACTCCTTCTTCCCTTCCTTGTAACTATGGGTAGATCAAAGTCCCAAGGAAAAATAAATCCTCGTCGTAGTCCATCTCCGGACTCACCAGTCTCTCAACCATCCTCAAATCCGACACCATTAAAATCGGATGCTGCTTCTCACCAAAAACAACCTTCCAAACAAATATTGCTCCCATCTAAGATTATTGTCTGGGAAGATCTCGTCCACAATGCTCCTGATATGGCACGCTACGTAGAAAAACAAGGGTGGAAAACATTTTTTTCTTACCGCCACAAGTATGTTTATCCAGAACTGGTTAGTACCTTCTATTCTTCTCGTTTTAATATAAAATCTGAAAGTTTTAAGGTGCGGTTTCATAACAAGGAGTTCACTGTAAGCCCCTCTCTTCTTGCAAAAATTTTTTCTATGTCCTTAAAAGGTTCAAAATGCACTCGTAGTGCTAGCAATATTTTAGAATTTGAAGATCTTGATAAAGAAACCTTTTTAAGTCAAATTTCATCTGATGGTAGTGTCTCCTCAAAAAACCCCTTTGCCTCAAATTTACTGGTTCAGTTTCGGATTTTGTCAAAATGTGTGTGCTTATATGTCACACCTCGTTCTGGAAGTACTTCTTATTTGTCTGATTTTGACATTGTTTTCTTATGGCACTATCACACTTCAAAAAATTTCAACTTGCCTTTCCTTATTTTTAACTATATGGCCACTAGAACTAGTGATGAAAAGAAACCATATAGCCTGATTCTGAATCGTCTTTTTGACCACTGGAAATTAACTTCTGATGACTCTGTTTCTGTGCCTCTTAAAGTGGAAAAAATCAATTTTGTTTTTTATAAAGAAATAGGAAAGAAGACGGTAACAGGAAAATGCAAGTTGATTGAGGCTCCTGCACCGTCTCCTACAGAATCTCCAGTGTCAAAATCTGCTAAGGGAAAAGAAATTGTACAAGTTGACACTATTGAGAAAACTGCTGGTTTGGAAGCACAACTCGCTCAACTCTTAGCCTTGATCAAATCATCGCAGGGAGTGCACATTGGAGAACCAGCCTCTGCAGTTCAGATTTCTGAAAATAAAACTGGTCAGAAATCTGATTCAATCTCTAATGTTCCATCTGATGAAAAATCTGATGCCAACTTCGAAGCCAAATCTGATGGCAAGTCTACCACAAATTCAGAACATCATTCTGAGCCCATATCTAGTGAACATTTTGCAGAAAAATCTGAACCGGGTTCTGACCCTCAGCCTCGTAGTTCTTCTGCTACTCAGTCTAATCCTTCCCACGCTGCTCCTTCATCTGCTCCACATTCTCCACCCGCATCACCAGCTACGTCTGCCGTTCATTTTATGGTGGATCCCACTAAGTTGATGGAGTTGCATTCTTTGCTGGGTAAGCTCAGTATCATTTTTGCTAACATTGCTCAAATTCTTCCTACAATTATTAGCAGGCCTCCTTCCTTGGCACCATCTGCTCCTAGTCCAGATGCCTACGTCCCAAGTGACAAGCCTACACCATTTCCTCCTCGAAGACGCTCTGGCCGCAAAATCTTTCGTGACAAAAATCCACCTAAGCCAGGCCAGCCAGGCAGTAGTTCCCGTCCTATGGATGTTGATCCATAGATTTTTTTTGCTGATGTCAAAAAGGGGGAGAAAAAGGGTAAAAACAGTTTTTGTTGTTGATTTGTTACAGTTTGTGTTGGTTTGTTTATGTTAAAACAATATGCGTTTTGAAAAAGTGTTTCTGGACTTAGTATTATAACTTATTATTGTTGATTGTGAATGACTTCCTAAATATATTGTAGATTCATTGGCATGCTTATAAAATCTGAAGTTTTACATGGATTTACACTTACTTTACAGATTTTAATTTTTTTTTAAATATCCCATGCATATATTCAGGGGGAGTTTTTACACTAACCTTTATAGACTTCTAAATGGAGTTTATTAAGGTTTTGTCATCATCAAAAAGGGGGAGATTGTTGGCCCAAGGCCATATCTAATTTTGATGATAATCAAACCTTATATAAACTCTATTAGGAAATTTGTTCTAAGCTATGTTTTGCAGGAACTCAAATTTAACTCTTGTAATTCAAACTGTCAAGAATGAAGATTAAAGAATGGATTCTTGAAGATCAAGTTGTAGTTTAATTTAATTTAAAGAAAGTTAGGGTATAAAAATGTAAGATCAAATTGAGGATCAAATTGTCATTCATACTTGCATATCCTAAGTTTTAAAATTGCATAAAAATATTTTTAAGTCATAAATCTCGTTTTTAGTTAAAACTGGTTTCCTTCAGAAAATGCATTAGAAATTTGTCCGTCAGAATTTACATTAGAAATTGGATTAGAAATCTGGACAAATTTCTGATCGAAATTCTGCCTTGCGCTAAAAGACAAAATAACGGTAAGAAAACGGCTAGTTAAGGACAGAATCGTCTGTTCTGTTTTCTAACGTTCATAAACGACTAGTTTTCTATTTTCTCACTTCAAACCAAGTTTTTGGGTATAAATATGTGTTGTTTTATCATTTAGAAGGTTAGAGAAAACATTGGAAAGATTTTCTAACTCTTAAGAGAAAGCTTACTTATTCTAAAATCTCACTTTCCATTTTGCACTTCATCTTTACATATCATCCTCAATTGATTATAGTTTCTATTGTAATTATTTGTGAGGAATATCTATTGTTCAAAATTGTGAGTTTGGGTTGGCTAGAACCTAAGTGAAATTCTAGTAAGTGTTTCAATATTTTACTTGGGAAAAATATTGTGGGTAGATATACATAGATTGTATATTGGCTTTGACTCTTGCCCTTAAAAGAGTTAAGAGTGGAGAGAATTCTCAAGAAAGATTCTTGAGGAGTGGATGTAGGCAAGTTGGCCGAACCACTATAATTTCTGAGTGTTCTCTACATTTCTGATCTGTTGCTTACTCTTTATAATTCTGTTTTACCTTCTGAAAATCTGTTTTAGTCAAAATTCTGTAAAACAAATTTCTGAGTCATTGCAAACTAATTGAATATAATTCTCCAGGAACGTATTTAAGGTTTTGTCATCAATATCTTTATTGTGTTTGAATTTCTATTTACTTAGAAATTTGGCCAGAAATTTTTTAATACACCCAATTCAACCCCCCCTCTTGAGTGTATTTTGGGACCTACAACTATCTTTCATAAGCCAAACACCAATAACTGTGAGCATAAACTAAAGAAAGAGATGGTAAAGGTTTCTATATTATAGAAATAGACTTCACTGCAACTTAAAATAGCTGGAAAAGCATCATTTGTAGAAAAAGGAAAGAAATAGGGAGATGCACAAACATTAACAAAAATTAAACCATCCAGAGATGCACTATATTCAAGAAAAACATCAGGAAGCAAGCAGGCAATAATTTGAAATACTAAATAAAGATTAATTTATCACATGGCATCCATTTACCAAAAAAAGAAAAAAATGCTGAGAAACATCATCACAGAGTTAAAACCTACAAATAATTTCATATGCATACCTTTGCAGATTCCAGATACAACTAAAATATGGGATATGCACTGGTAGTTTAGAATACTTATACTTTTACACCATATTGAAATTAGTCTGCCTAAGTTCCAAAAGTGGATAACGGGATCAGAAGATATCCAAAGATATCAAACAGAGGATATCCAAAGATATCAAATAGAGGATCCCCACGAGATCAAACAATGGTCCAATAAGGAAAATCAGAAGTCCACGAAGGACAAAGACCCAAACGGGGTCAACAGTGTTAGTGTAAGCCCTAGCCCCAATACATTGTAATAAAACACTTTGGTTAATAAATGAGGCATTTGTTTTATCTATTGTATTCCTGTGCATATCAATAGATAGAACTATCCAAGAATGTTGTTTCAGTTTAAGTTATCATGTGTGAGGCACATGGTTGTAAGACCTTGAAACACATGAGACTTCATTCTAAATATCCCTAGTCAGTCATTGTTATGGGAATAACAATGAATTAAGACTAGTATGCTCTCTCTGATAAGTTGAGTTCTGCCTTACGGATCATAAGGACAAGAGTGTCAATCAGAGATCATAGATATATGTTAAAGAACATGGTATCTGGAGTCGATCCACTCATGAGAATACTACATGGTACAAGTCATAAGTGTTTCTCATATGCAAGTTTTGTATCGGAGTTCTTAGACCTAAAATCTTTATGAAACTCTTTATAAATTACTGTGTGCTTTGACATACACCTAACGTGCTCGTAACAGAGTGACAAGTACGGGTATGCTTGGGTATACATTGATTCATGTTAGAGAGCATAAGAGAAGTGAAGGGATTACCCCTCTCTATAAGAGAGAAAATATCATCGGCCACTTGATCAGTGAATTGAAAAGTGTATGGCCATACCGAGATAAAATAATGAGTAATCATTATTTATCTGAGAGTTCAGTGTCACTGGAATATCAAGAAAGGAATTAATATATATAAGGATGACTAGTTCCATGCCTTATATTAATTCTGATATTTTTGGGTAAGGGATTGTACAAAATTGCATTAGGTCACTAAATGCCATATGCATTTTCATTTAATTTTGAATGCTATAATATCTTGTTAGAGAATATTTATAGCCTTTGAATTAATTCATTAATTCATTGCCAACATTAAATGGACCTATAGGATCGCACATAAAGCATTAGGCTTAAAATAATTAAATTAAGTATTGGGCATTAATTTGGGCTTTTAATTAAATTTAAATTAATGTGTGTAATGGATTATAAGATTGCTATTGAACCTTGGCCCATGAGAGAGAGAAATTCAGCCCACAAGGTTTAATTTCAATTAATTAAATGTCTTGTGTTAATTTAATTAATTGAGTATTAAAGCCTAAAAGACTTATGATCAAATTAAATCACTTAAATAGGGATATTAGTGGCCGAAATTCCTAGAGAAAAATTAAAGGAATTTCGGCACATGTATTATTTAATTAAGTGGTTTATTTGATTTATATGTCTTATCTTTTTATCTTGGATTAAATCAAAGGAGTTTTTATCAATATATATTATTTGTTTTAATTAAGTGATAAAGGCTAAGATTATTTATCTAGAGGTAGTAGATTTTAGATTTATCACTTAAAAAATAAATTGATATATATTGAATGAGAGAGAAAAAGAAAACCTAGTTGATAAGTGTGAATTATATATAGTTTTTAATGTGTTTTTAGTTAAGTTATTTAGTTGTTTTGGTTTGATTTAGGTTAATTTAGAGTTAATTTGTTAATATTTATGTTTTTGAGGTTAATTCTGTGTTTTGTTTGATTTTCAGGTTTAATTTGACATAAAAGGGCTTAAAGTGTAAAAAGGACAAAGTTTAGGGCTAAAAGTGCAAATATGAAGAAATTGGACGAGAAAACTAGTGTCCAGTCCAGAGCTTTGAGCCGTGACCACTTGAGGGTATTGAAGAATTCATCACGTGGCCACGTGAAGAACAAAAGCAATAAGAACCGTGGCCATGTGATAAAGAAGGAATGAAATTTTGAAGACCACGTGACCACGTGGATTCCTAGTGAAGGACCACACGTGGCCACGTGTGGAAGAAGAAGAAAGTGAGCCGTGCCCACGTGTGAAGGAAGAACAAAGGCGTGGCCACGTGATGAACTTTTCCATGTCGCAAAGGATTTACGAACTTCCTGTTTAGCAGACTTTGATTCCTATTTTATGACCAGAGTTTAACAAGGAGTCTACTACAACTCTTGCCTATAAATAGCAGTCCAAAAACACAGAAGAGAATAAATCTTTGTCATCAAGCTTTAGAATTAAACCTTAGAATTAAGCTTGTTTTTTTTAGTTGTTTACATTCTTTGTTTTTACAGTCTTTTCAAAACATTATTTTTAGTTTTAAAGAATGTCTTGTGAGTAGTTTTCTTTACTTTCGCTAAAGGATACTTGAATCCTTGACTTGTATTGTTATGACTTGAGTTTGTTCTTCAATTTTAATACAAGTTGATTATTTCTTGGTTCTTAAACATAGTCTTGTCTTTTCTCAATTTTAAGTTGATTATTAACTTGATTAAGAATTGGTTAATTAATTTATTTAAGTTGATAAATAACTTGCATGCTCTTAGGTTAATTTAGTTGGATTAATGCATGATTATAATCTGAATAAGCTATAATTGTGTGTTAATTTGAGTAAGTTAAGATTAAGAAAAGTGTAACCAAGAATAGGTGAAAGTTAAATCTCTTGAGAAAGGCTTTAATAGACATCTAGGAGACTTAATTTAGTACCTTATGCTAAGTATTGAATTGTTCTGAATAAGAGAGTTTTAATGCTTGGAATGATAATCTTGAATAAAGTTGTCTGGGTTTATTAAACTGAATTCTCCATAATCACTTGTATGTTTTCTATTAATTAAGTCATAGCAATATTAGTTAAGGTGGATAGTTCTTTAGTGAAAGTTGTCTTTATCATTGATTTTTACTTATTCAATTTACTTGCTTTCAAAAGATCTCTTACTTACTTTAGTTTTTTTCAATTGTTTTAACTTAGTTTTAAATTCTTGTTTTCAAATCATCACAACTTTGGGATTTCTCTTCTCTCTTTACACACAAAATTGGTTTTGAAATTGAAATAGCACATACAAGCACAAGTTTCCCTTGGGTTCGATATTTTGGGTCATAATCTTATTTTCCTATATTACTAGCCGATCTAGTACACTTGCTAGACACCGGTCACTAGTCTTTCCTTTGGTTTTGGCATGAAAATCATCTCTCTCTCAAGATTTTTCTTTTGGCCGAATTTCTCAAGGAAATAAACTCCTTCATTCTCTTGTGTTCTTGGATGTCTATAGCATCTTAAAGAAGTATAAGATTAAATCTTGTAGCTTAAACCCATTGCAAATACACAATACTTAAAGTGAGAGCTGGCAATCTCAATTTTAAGCTATCTTTGTGATTGTGTGTGTGAACATAGAGAAGAGTGGCATAAAGTCTGTTCTTTTGGTATTGGTGGAGATGATCGAAGGTCGATATATCCTTCTTGATTGTTGGTCGTCATCAAAACCAAAATATTGAAGTGCATCTTAAGTTGTAAGTTCTACAACCCTAAAATTGCATGTTTCATTTCTTGCTGTGGAATTGTATGGTATGTATGATAAAAAAAATTTTCCGCTGTGCTATCATCACATTCATACCATGTCATATTCCATCAAACAGAAGCAGCTACAATATCCCTATAGGACCTATTCAATCCACGACTGAACTATGACTGCAGGTTAACAGATACATAACTTTCTTTCCAAAAGCCTTAAATATCATTTAGGCATAACATGGCAGACAGCCAATATCGGTATATGTGTATACACATAATAAAATCAAATCTCCAGAAGCATTTAACCAACTCTAAATCGTGCCAATACAAGGTTAAAATATCAAGTCAAGCACAAAACGCATTAAAAATACTACTTTATAGAAATAAAAGCTTTACATATTACAATTATGGAGGAATCTATCACTTAACTATGCCTCTAACATGTTCTCTAGTCTAGATTTATACCTTTATGAACTTTAATTATGCCAATCACCCAATATAACCTTTAAACATGTTATAATTACACCAAATAATCACATAGTTATGCAAGATAATTTATATAAAGAGAAAGCCTAAAAGAGCCTAAAATATCATATAAAGAATATACCTTCTCTAATGCACAATATACATATGCGCAATTCACATAATGCTTTATACAATTTCTCTTGTAAATAATCACATGAAAAGATACACAGTTTGATATGACATTTCATGCATACTTTTCAATATGATTTCCATAAATAAACACAGGTCACTACAGTTATGTACATACACTAACCGATGGCATATGTGCATAACCATGCTATTTCAATTTAGAAACAAGACATACTTAATGTTTACGATCTCCTATCCTTTTTAGGGTAGGTTAATAATTATGTCATATTACCAATTATTTAACCTATACGATTACAAGCACAGTTAATGGCTATAATCACTTAGGCTATCTTAGCAACCAATGAGTTCAAGTGATTCTAATTTCCATAATCTTTACAAGCTAATGCATAACACTCTTCGTTTTTAACATAAACATTTCATATATTCAATTTAGCGTCTTCTTTCTTACGAAAACAATTTCACAATATTATCTTAATCATAACAACTTGTTGTTCAGTAAGATGTGGGTTAGCATTTCCTTAAACCTCTTTAGTTCTCTTTTATAGTCTATTAGATCTTAATAAGATCTAATTATATGGTTTCTAGTAATAATATTATAGTTGAATTCCTTCTTGTTTTTACTATATATATGTGTTTGAAAGTTTCCAAAGTCATATTCTATATTATTTATATGCATTAAATCAGACTATCGTATAATAAACATTTCCTCAAAATATCGATATTTCAGACCATCGTATAATAAACATTTCCTCAAAATATCGATATTTGGCATAAACTCACAAGACATACATTTATACATTTAATAAGGCTAAATTATGCATTATGCATAAAATTTAAAAGAATTTCTTGAGTATATTTAGTTCCCATATCGTAAAATTGAAGCCCAGAATGTCCCCTCCGTTCTGCCTGTTCGGAGCCTCATCAGAGACTCGCTGGAGCCTCACCGGAGACTCGCCAGAGCCTCGTACCTGAAGCCAAGGTCGCTAGTAGCTTGTCGGTGGTCTTCACGCGCCCCAAGGCATCACGATTTGTCCAAATAACCGTCTGGAACCACTTGCTGCCACTTGCTCCGATCTACTCTTCGCCGGCGAGTGGGGACGATCGACGAGCACCGAAAGATTCGCCTCACCACGGGGAGCTTTTCGGTGGTCTTTGTGACACCAACCACTGCCGCTGGTCACCAAAAAGAAGAGGAAGCCAATCCGGCCAAAGAGAAGAAGAAAAACCGCAGGCACCGCTGGAGGGAAGGGACGGCGATGAGGTGGTGGCTGCCGTGCCAATTACCGACGCAGGCGCCATTGATCGGCGGCAGCGCCTCCCTTCGCCCTCTCCTACTCTTTTCGTTCCCTCCTTCCCCGATCCACACTCCCCTCTCCTCTTTCTCTTTTTTTCATTTCTTTATTTATTTGTTTTTTTCTATACCTTTGGGTGGGTTAAAAATGGCAAACAAAATGACCCCCACTAACCTTTAAAAGACTTAAATATTACCTTAGCCTCCACTAGCTCTATTTAATTATAATTTTCCCCCAAATCTTGACCTTGACCAACTTATTAAGTCACTAATTAACTTAATTAAATTCATATCACACACATTTCTATTAGGGTCACTATTGGGGCCTTACAATTCTGTCCCCCTTAAAGAATTAGGTCCTCAAAATTCAAACCTGAAATTTATTATTATCACTACTGACTTTCCACATCTCCTATACCATAATAACCAAACTCTGATTATATCCATGCAATTCAACATTTCTTATTCTATCCTCGTAATATTCCTTTACTTACTATCAAGTTACTATTGTGCACATAATATTTTCTGTCAGTTTTTCCTTGTCAGGTAGGGCATAAATATGTGATGTAATGCTATTCATATGCTGTCAAATGATATTTAATGCTATGCGATGAATGAATGAATGATTTCATGTATGCAATAGAATACAGATGCGTATTCTCATATAATGCACATGTTTTGCCCTATCCCAATACTGTAAAATGTTCAAACAACAACCCACACCTATTAAGGAATAACTGACTAGTATATTAGGCACCTTAATCAACCTCAACTTGTCATCATAACAATCTCAAACATAGAAAACCTCATCAAAACACATAAAATTCTTTCTTAAGCATCATATTGCAATAATCTACATACTCTATTAATACACTTATATCATATTTCGATTACTAAACATAAATACATATTTCTTAATGTTCGATCAAAATCTATGGTCCTATTAATAATACCACCTTTTACAACTATACCAATAAAAGTAAAAGATTTTGCCTATGGTCCACACAGAATATCCTTAATACTTCTCATCTTATTTGACATCTCAAGAATGCTTACAATCATTCTCTAACCTCAAAATGAATCATCACAGACACCTATCAATCAAGAGATGAGAAACATATAAGAAACTCCATCAAAACATTTCCCTCAATATAGGTCAAAACCATAGCTTTATCTATCAATCATCAAAGTTTATCTCTTATACTATCATCCATTTTCCTCAATTATACATTCAAAATATTAAACTTGGTTTCTTCCATTAGAACTATATCACTATACTGTGATCATTTCCTATTTTATACAACAATATAATATATACTGTCTCATCCAAATATAGACATATACCTCATCTTCATTCGCTGTCACCCAAACAATACTCTTATATCTATTCTTTCCAACTTAATTTCCTAATACTTTCTAAATCATCCCATTGTCGGGCTAAAGCAAAGAAAAATTACAAATGATCAACATTAGGCCAATAAGCCAGAACTTTCAAACAACTTCTCTTTAAACTCTTATTAACCAGAACCGACTAAACCAAGCTGCTCTGATACCAACAATTGTAACACCCCCAATACCCGTTCCACGAAATGGGTCGGATACAGAGTGCTACTCAGATTAACATCCAGAACAAAACTTAAATAATGTCTATAAAGTCACTTCAATTTCAGAGCTTTCAAAAATTTCTCAAGAAAATGACAGAGTTTCCTCTATACGGGTCTCTATCCCCTGTTAACAAAGAACCAATAATATCTCTATGAATCCACTATAACAACCATATCATATAATCCATTACTTAATTGATCTCAAGTCGATACTCATGACAAGATCACAACTAATAAGCTTAAATAGGTATACGAGAAAATCTAAAAGGAAAACAACATATTTATGCTACAAACCGATTACAAACAAAGATATCACTACAAAGGCAACAGATACAATGTTCAAATAAACTATAATGATTAAGCTCCCATATCACCACCCTGGGTTGACCAAACCAGCAACAGCAAAACAACCTCACTAAGAATCCAAACCTGAACCTACACGGATAAACACCCGTGCTAAGCTATAAAGCTTAGTAGGGAACAACAAAACATTCTATAGAAGAATTTCTTATAAGAATTAACAATTATTGCCTAAGCATTAAGATATACAACAAATACGTATAGCAGTTACAATAAATGATGTTCTTATATATACTGTGCTTATCGTATGCAAATTTTGGATAACTCACATAACCTTACCAGTTACCTTGTTAAAAACTATTTTTTCTTTACCTGCATAGCTATTACCAATACACATGTTAGTTTCACTTTGTTTACTTATAATTCAATCTTAAGTAGTTCAATCATACATATGAGTGAAATATCACATGTCAATTTCTCAAAGTCAAGCAAGACATATAATCACACCTGAAGGCATTGTCATGCACAATTCGTAGTGTAGATCTTATAAACCCAAGTATAACAAATCTTTAAAAAAAACATATCAATGTCCATATATATATATATATATATATATGTAGTAATTAAACCACCATCTCTGCATGGTACACTATGTGTCATGGCATTATATGTTGCCCCTTATACCAGACATTAATTCATAATATAATGATATAAGGATCAATTGAATATATAACATGTTTACATTTTTAAGTCTAAAATAACTATCTTTCATGAGCCAAACACCAATAACCGTGAGCATAAACTAAAGAAAGAGATGGTAAAGGTTTTTTATATTATAGAAATAGACTTCACTGCAACTTAAAATAGCTGGAAAAGCATCATTTGTAGAAAAAGGAAAGAAATAGGGAGATGCACAAACATTAACAAAAATTAAACCATCCAAAGATGCACTATATTTAAGAAAAATATCAGAAAGCAAGCAGGCAATAATTTAAAATACTAAATAAAGATTAATTTATCACATGGCATCCATTTACCAAAAAAAGAAAAAAATGCTGAGAAACATCGTCACAGAGTTAAAACCTACAAACAATTTCATATGCATACCTTTGCAGATTCCAAATACAACTAAAATATAGGATATGCACTGGTAGTTTAGAATACTTATACTTTTACACCATATTGAAATTAGTCTGCCTAAGTTCCAAAAGTGGATAACGGAATCAGAAGATATCCGAAGATATCAAACAGAGGATATCCAAAGATATCAAATAGAGGATTCCCGCTGGATCAAACAATGGTCCAATAAGGACAATTAGAAGTCCACGAAGGACAAAGACCCAAACGGGGTCAACAGAAGCAGCTGCAATATCCCTATAGGCACCTATTCAATCCACGACTGAACTATGACTGCAGGCTAACAGATACATAACTTCCTTTCCAAAAGCCTTAAATATCATTTAGGCATAACATGGCCAGACTGCCAATATCGGTATATGTATATACACATAATAAAATTAAATCTCCAGAAGCATTTAACCTACTTTAAATCGTGCCAATACAAGGTTAAAATATAAAGTCAAGCACAAAATGCATTAAAATTACTATTTTATAGAAATAACAGCTTTACATATTACAATCATGGAGGAATCTATCATTTAACTATGCCTCTAACATGTTCTCTGGTCTAGATTTATACCCTTACTAACTTTAATTGTGCTAATCACCCAACATAACCTTTAAACATGTTATAATTGCATCAAATAATCACATAGTTATGCAAGATAATTTATATAAAGAGAAAGCCTAAAAGAGCCTAAAATATCATATAAAGAATATACATTCTCTAATGCACAATATACATATGCGCAATTCACATAATGCTTTATACAATTTCTCTTGTAAATAATCACATGAAAAGATACACAGTCTGATATGACATTTCATGCATACTTTTCAATATGATTTCCATAAATAAACACAGGTCACTATAGTTATGTACATACACTAACCGATGGCATATGTGCATAACCATGCTATTTCAATTTAGAAACAAGACATACTCATTTATACTTTAACCTATGACACGCCTCATTTTCAATGCTTTACAATAGTCCCATCACTTAAACATCAAGTTAAATCACATTTCTTCGTGCTGTAATACTCCACATTATTATTATCCTTGTAGCCATACATTTAATATTTAACACACATATATAATATCTAATTGTTTTCATGCTAGCTCAATTAAGTAAAACAACAATATATATAGTATTTCATAATGGCCATATACAAGCTTCTTCAATTAATTATGCTCATTGTTTTATAGAATAAGGTTATCTTATATTTCATGTACATTTTTTTCTTAATATGTTGTTCCAAAACCTGCCTTAGGAATTTAAGGACTTGTTGGGTGTATTTCATGAAATTATATTTACTCGAGCGCTATACTATAGTACTTATGAAAAAATACACGTATAAGTCACGCATGCATGAGATATTACTCAGGCATAACATCACAGTATGGAAGCGTACATTCTAGTCCATCAAGGCTATCTTCCATGCCCCATGGTACTTACTTATCTCATCTCCCAATCATGCTCAATTAATACATTATTAATTCAATGAAAATCATGATACTATAAATAATAATGTCAGTTCTTAATGCTAGATATTCGCTAGATAAGCATCTAAACATAATTCACTAACATATATACATATATACGCAATGTTTACGATCTCCTATCCTTTTTAGGGTAGGTTAATAATTATGTCATATTACCAATTATTTAACCTATACGATTACACCTATACGATTACAAGCACAGTTAATGGCTATAATCACTTAGGCTATCTTAGCAACCAATGAGTTCAAGTGATTCTAATTTCCATAATCTTTACAAGCTAATGCATAACACTCTTCATTTTTAACATAAACATTTCATATATTCAATTTAGCGTCTTCTTTCTTACGAAAACAATTTCACAATATTATCTTAATCATAACAACTTGTTGTTCAGTAAGATATGGGTTAGCATTTCCTTAAACCTCTTTAGTTCTCTTTTATAGTCGATTAGATCTTAATAAGATCTAATTATTTGGTTTCTAGTAATAATATTATAGTTGAATTCCTTTTTGTTTTTACTATATATGTGTGTTTGAAAGTTTCCAAAGTCATATTCTATATTATTTATATGCCTTAAATCAGACTATCGTATAATAAATATTTCCTCAAAATATCAATATTTGGCATAAACTCACAAGACATACATTTATACATTTAATAAGGCTAAATTATGCATCATGCATAAAATTTAAAAGAATTTCTTGAGTAAATTTAGTTCCCATACCATAGAATCGAAGCCCAAAATGTCCCCTCCATTCTACCTGTTCGAAGCCTCATCGGAGCCTTATCGGAGACTCGCTGAAGCCTCACCGGAGACTCGTCGGAGCCTCGTGCCTGAAGCCAAGGTCGCTGGTAGCTTCTAGGTGGTCTTCACGTGCCCTAAGGCATCACGATTTGGCCAGAAAAATGCCTGGAACCACCGGCTACCACTTGCTCCGATCTACTCTTTGCCGGCAAGTGGGGACGATCGACGGGCACCGAAAGATCCCTCTCACCACGGGGAGCTTTTCGGTGGTCTCTATGACACCAACCACCGCTGCTGGTCATCGAAAAGAAGAGGAAGCCAATCCAACCAAGGAGAAGAAGAAAAACTGCAAGTGCAGCTGGAGGGAAGGGACGACGAGGAGGTGGTGGCAGCCGCGCCGATCGCCGATGCAGGTGCCGTTGATCGGCGGTAGCACCTCCCTCTGCCCTCTCCTACTCTTCCCGTTCCCTCCTTCCCCGATCCACACTCCCCTCTCCTCTTTCTCTTTTTTTTCATTTCTTTATTTATTTTTTTCTATACCTTTGGGTTAAAATGGCAAACAAAATGACCCCCACTAGCCTTTAAAAGACTTAAATATTACCTTAGCCTCCACTAGCTCTATTTAATTATAATTTTTCCCCCAAATCTTGACCTTGACCAACTTATTAAGTCACTAATTAACTTAATTAAATTCATATTACACACATTTCTATTAGGATCACTATTGGGGCCTTACAACCACAAAGACCACATATAAGAAGCAAAGAGTACACAGTGTAGATGAAGTAGCGATGCTTAAGGCACAAATGGAGTTATTGAAGAAGGAGTTAAATGGGTTGAAGGTGCAAAATGTGTCAACTTTAGGGAGTTATACCTATGAAATAATATAAGGTACACCTAAAACTAAAATTAGAGAAGGTATAGATGCAGTAGTGGAGGATGTTAATGCAGTGAACTCTTATAGCAATACCTATAACCCGGGATGAAGAAATCATCCTAACTTTTCATGGAGAGAAGGGAACTATACATTAACATCTAACCCTCAACCTAGGGTTCCCTTTAGCCATAATGTAGCTCCCCATACTAATAACCATCAATATTACCCATCTACATACCAAGCTCCACCTTATCAACCACCAGGATTCCAACCAAAACCACAACCCCTACAAGATAGGCAACCTAACTTAGAAGAAATGTTTGCTAGCTTTATAACCACTTAATCCACATTTATGGCTAGTCAAGATGCTAGATGAAAATCTCAAGATATTTGGATGAGGAACCAAGATGCCTCGATTAGGAACCTAAAGACTCAAGTAGGGCAACTTGCAAATTCTTTTTCCAATAGGACCCATGGCACATTCCCATTAAATATGGATTAAAATCCCAAAAAGGAATCAAAAGCAATCACCTTGAGAAGTGGGCAAGAGGTAAAAGAGACCGACAATGGTAAGAATTCTTTAAAATTGGTGGAACTAACAATGAAAGTAAGTATTTCTGAACCTAATATGAATATTAAAGTGCTTACTGCTGTTAAGAAAGGTAAAGGTAAGGAAAATGTTATTTCTATTATTGATGAGTCTGAGTTGCCTTATCCCTCTTTAGCTAGGAAAGAAAGGCATAATGAATAATTAGCTAGATTTTTGGATAAGTTTAAGAAGTTGCAAGCAAATATACCATTTGTTGAAGCTTTATTACATATGCCTAAATATGCTAAATTCATGAAAGAGCTATGTTCAAACAAAAAAAAAGCTAGAAGGTGTAGGAATGGTGCAATTATCTGAAAATTGTTGTGCTATGAAGCTTGTGCTTTAAAGAGTGGAATTGCACATTAAAAATAGCATACAAGACAGTAGTGGTGCGATCTCTAACGGAGGAACGGACGATGGCAGTGGAGAAGGGTAGCTGTGAGGGGCCACCATTGATGGTTGGAGATAGCTAGTAACAGTCAGTAATTCCTAAAAGATGAAGGTCGGCTCCCTTTTATTTTTTATTGCATTTTTTCCATTTTCTATTTCTTTTCTCTTTTTTTATGGTTATGATTGTGTATCTAGATTTTTCTAAAGGCCTTAAGAAAATTCTACACAATTGTCTTATTTCATATAATTCTTATTTATTTATTTAGTTTTATTTATGTTTTTGTCTAACTTAATAATCTTGACTAAATCCAAATCCTTAATCTAATTACCAATATAACTTTCAGTCAATTAATTTAATTTTTAATCTATAACAAGTCAACTGTGACTTCCATTAAACTCTCTACTAATCAGGGTATTGTTCATCTCAATATATACTATTTATAGTCCTAAATGTACTATTCACATAACTGAAAATTTTGAGGTGTTACACTATCTTGAATGATAAACTATATATGAGGTATTTCTCTCGCCCTTAGACACTTTCCCTAAGTACTGAAGAAGGTAATTACATCCTCTATGAAATACATATGGGTATTGGAAAGCTTTACTCTTAGGTATTATTGGCCAAAAATAGAGTGATGCTAAAGAACTTGTTAGGAAGTGCAACAAATGTGAGCGATTTGGAAAAATTACACATCAGAAATTGGTTTAACAGGTATCAATTCATAGTTCTTAGCCTTTCATTTAGTAGGGAATTGACATCCTTAGCCCCTTTCCTCGAGCCACCAGACAAAGAAAAATTCCTAGTTGTTGCAATCGACCATTTCATAAAGTTAGTGGAAGCTAGCCCACGACTATGATCACACTTGAAAATATAATCAAATTCATACAAAATTCCATTATAACAAGGTTTGAAATCCTACAAACCATCATTACAGACAATGATAAATAGCTTGATTGTTTGGAATTGCACATCCAACTCTGTTTTACCTCGATATACCACCGTTAATCCAATGGTATAATTGAGGTAACCAATCGAAACATTCTGGTAGGACTCAAGAAAAGGATTGATGATGCTAAGGACTTTTGGGTTGATGAATTAAATAATGTATTATATCCATAACAAACTTCTCCTCGAGCCACAATAGGTGTTACGCCTTTCCTCCTCACTTATGGTGTTGAAGTATTCATTCCATGTGAGATTACATCCCTAATATCTAAACTTCACGATACATAGAGGGGGGGGGGGGGGGGGGGGAGGGGGAGGGAGGGGGGGGAAATGAGACCCACTTACTTTATCACTTGGAGAGAATGGATGAATAGCGGGAGCTCACCAGCTTTAGTCTGCCGATTATAAGAAGTGCATGACATCCTTCCATGATAAGAAGTTGAACTTAAGGTCTTTGTGAGTGGGATAGATTGTTAATAGAGGAGCTTATTGCCTAGGAGATCTCTTAGGAAAAATATGGCCACACTCGTGAAATGTCTCCAATCTTAAGGTATGTTATCAATAATTAGCTTAGTTTGACTGTAACACTATTTGAGCACTAGCCATTATTCTTTAATGATCAAAATTGTTTATTTTCTTATGATTAGAATTGTTCATTCTTATTTTTTGCTCACCTTGGCTAGTTTTTCCAGTCGAGCAATCATCATATTTGTACAGTAAAGTAGTATCAATAAATTTCAATCTTTATCTAACACGAATTTTAATTATCCTACAAATTTTTCTCAAGAGGCCATAACACCATCCGAGCAGTTAATTCATTTTTATGTGCTTAGTTTAGATATACTGCAATATACGAATAATGAAATTCTCATCGAAAATGATTTGAAAAACAAAATAATTTCATTAATTTCAAAAAGACATTTACATGACAAAAATATAATGCATAAGAAAGCACCCATCAATCATCATCTAGATAGACCTCATTTATCCAGGACGAATCTAGCTCAAGATGCCTCTCTTTCATAGCAGTGGCTAGTTTATTGCCTTATGAGATACATTTGTTAGTAGCTAAGTTAACTGCCTTATCCTCTAGATCGATTTATTTCTTTTCAAGTTCTGCCTTCTTGCCTTTACACTTCTCAAGTGCCATATTTGCAATTTGGGCCTCTTCTATCTCTCTAATAAGAGATGCCTCTACTTCAGTGGCCTTTTTTTCAGCCTTGACAACTTGCTTTTTAGCCTCTTCAGCTCTTTTATAAACTTTGACCCGAGCTTGTATCGAAGTTCAGTTATAATTCATTCTTCTTTTCACCAACTTGTGATTAGCTTGTTCATTTTGGCGATAATGATGCCATCAATCATAGATTGCTGCAACTGTAAGACAAGTTAAAGAAATTAAAAACTCATGCAAAAAATCAAATAGGCTGGTGTACACATCTATTTGATGCCTCTTTATTATAGAGGATAAATTATCAGCATTCATGTTTAAGAGAGGCACCACTCAAAATGTAGGAAATCAAATCCACGAGGGTGGTGAAGTCTTTATTCTTTTAATGCAGGCACTCCATTGCCTTTGCTAGAATCCAAACACCTTATTGGTCAGGGTCCGCAGGTCCTTCTGCCAAGATCAAAAAGCCTTTACTTTTGATATCTCTAATCCCGTTGAGGGGAAGCTTGATACCACAGCTTTGGTTCCACCTGTTGCTCCCCCAACCTCAGCTTCAGTAGTTAGTAGGTCATTTGGAATCTCTATCACTCAAGCTATAATGCTATTGCTACTCTTTGAGAGGGGCCTTGAGTCAATGGGGCTTACCGAAGTGGTAGAGCTAAATCCTCTCATCTTTTATTTCTTTACCCTCATGGCTTCTACTAGGTTTGGTTTGCTTGTTCTCTTTATGACTATAAAAAATCACACAATGAGCCATACATTAGATTTATTCAAATCAAAATAAAGTGATTTACCTTTTTTTTCCAACGGCTCAGAGAGAGGTAGACCACACTACAATTGCAATCTTAGGTCTCATTTATCTATGGCAAGCTCTTCCATTAAGCTAAAATGGCTTCTTCTCCTTAGATAACCATAATTAGTCACCATTCTTATTGATGAACAGACCCCATAAAGTGTGACATGAGAAGTCCGTATTTTGACTTTCCACTATAAAAAATGATTTTTTCCAATTCTTTAAGGAGTCTAGATTCCTCATAAAAGCTCCATATTTAGCTTAAACTTGAATATAATTATGGTATTTTGTAATTGTCTAAAGGCCCACTATATGATTAACCCAAAAATGATTGACAGTAAGGTTGATGTTGTGCTTAGTAGTCCACACCTGTACGGTAGAAAAAGTCTACCATGCATTTGGATGTAGTTAGCCAAGAGTTAGATTACAGTGGTGTAGGAAGTCTAGTTTAAACTTTGTTAACAGCAAATTCAGATCGACTTTAAAATCAGCTTTGTAAACCATTAAACACCACTTTTTTTAGAATTTTGCATTAGCTCTCAGGGAGGTATTGGGTGCCCTGATCTCATATTTGTTCGATATCCTGAGCTTTTCCAATAGAGATACTAGATGGCTCTTCTTGATCACAAAAATGACACTACCTACCCTAGGCAATTTTCTTGGTTCTTTTCTCACTACTTTTTTAGGCACTACGCCCCCTTTTAAGTGTTGGCTTTCAAGGATAAGCTCTCATTAGAAGAATTGGGTATGTTGTCATCAAGCAACCCCTTGTCTACTTTGGCCTGTTTCACTAGAACTCTCTAAAACACTTATGATTAAAAAAGAGAGAATAACGAAGAGAATGGGAAGAAAAACCTGAAAAATGAGATGTTGTGGCCAAAATGAAGCTTTAAGTAGAATAGTTAAAGCACTTGTGGATCCTAGAGTAAGAGTGACCCAAATTCTTTAAATTTAAGATAGCAGTTGAATTAAAAAAAATTGTAGAAGAAAAGTTGTAAAAGGAAATGTAATGCCCCAAAAATCCTGACTTTGTGAATAATATTTGCCTAGGCCAAAAATAGTGCCACTAGGGTGAACAGTGCAACATGAGGCCCATAAAATTTTTCTTGAGCATTAGAAAGTACAATTTATAGAGAGTCCAAGGACATAATTTGAAATAAAATCTAGATTAAATAGGGCCTCGAAAAGAGAAAAATTGCGAGTCATTTCCAGGTTTGATCAAACTTTGACTGACCATAAAATATTTATAGTACCTCTGAAAATTATTCCGACCATAGAAACTCATTAAAAATGGTTTAAATGAATTTTTGAAAGTTTTAGATTAATTTTCTAATAAGACAAAAAAAATAATAATTGGACTGGTAACTATCCCACCCGATCGAGAAAATTTACCAAAATAATCTCGAATTGATCCAAAAATTTAAGAAAATCCTAATAAATATTTTTGGGCTAATGTAGAGGAATAATTGATAAAAAAATCATTAGAATTATTATAGAGGTAACAAATGGTTCAATATGGGCCATTGGATTAAATAGTGCTCCATTGAGTAATAACCTTCTTATTTATGTCTTTATAAAAAATCAAGGAGGCAAAAATAGCTAGAAATTTTTAACCACTTGTTCTGTCTTCTTCCCCCTTTTCTCTACCTCTCTTTGGTCGAGCCTAATACTCCTTCTTGCTCCTCCATCAATTTTTTTTTTCATTTTTCATTTGGTTTCCCTTAAATTTCTTCAATATTCCTTTAGTAAACTAAGTCTAGCAGCATTATATCTCTTTAATTCAAGGATTAGAGTAAGAAATTATGAGGGAAAGTGAAAATAATTAAGGGAAGAAATTTTCTCCAAGTATAATTAAATTTTTGGGTTAGAATTTGTAGAAAATAGTTAGAATAAGTGATTTTAAGCATTTTTATGTTAATAGGTTAAAGAGAACCTCATGATTCCTATCTCTTAAATTTTGGCCTATAGTAAAAAAAGAATAAGAATAAGAAAAAAGGAAGGAAGATAAAGGCAAAAAGAAGGTTATTTGAGGAAAAAATCAAAGAAAAAGGTAAGTGGAAATCTAAAGTAGAATAATTCATATGAATTAGGTTATGTTTAGTAAGGCTTTTGTATGAAACAAATGCCATAATTTAATTTAATGCTAAATATATGTAATTGGGTAGGAACTAAGTGTCATAGAATGGTTAGAAGTAAGAAAAATGAATGGAACATGAAATCTTAAACATGTACACCATTATGTCTTTGTAGGACTTTAGGTTTTAAATGGAGTTAATGGTGGAATAATGTTGATTATGTATAATAAACATGCTAGGAATAAATTTAGCTGACAAAATCATGATGAAATGATATGGTAGCCTAGTGGTCGAATAATATATATGAACTAAATATAATGAAAATGGATAATATATGATAAAAAACTAGGTAATAATAATTAAGAATGCATTTAGACAATGATATTGTATGAAATTCCTCATGTGGCCGAATGTTGATGAACATGTAATAAATGTATACAACATGAATATAATATATACTTAATGTGTATGTAATAAGTTGTGTGATAAAAAAAGATGCGTGAATAATGTAAAATTAATATAATGGATGACATTATATTTAGTTGAAACAATTACTAGGATACACATGGTAATGGTAATGTGAATTATTTATTATGATGATTATAAGTTCTGCCCTTAGTACCTGTTAGTGAAACTAAATGTATAAAATGTAATTGGCTAGCCATAGGGATATTTATCATGACAGTGGGTTATGGCAACTCATAAAAGTGGACCAAAGGCAGTTCCACACCATAAAACAAAGAAAAAGAATGAGAAAAATGAGTAAGAATCGAAAAAGAATGCAGATTTGGACCTACGGGGTCGATAACCTGCATATCCAGTTCGAGAGTTTCCTTTGGGAACTATTAGGGGAAAAAAAGGAATTTAATTGATATATTATTATGAAAAATAAAGTGTAATGCATATATATATATATATATATATATTAAGGGTAAAATGGTAATTTTATATCGAAATTGTACAAAAGAGGGTAAAAAGATAAATTGGCATGGATTAAAATAAACTTAAAGAGCAAAATTGTAAAAGAATAGAAAAATAAGGATTAAAGTGAAATTTTACGATAAAGATGGTAAAATAAGGACTAAATGAAATTTTATTAGTATGTGAGAAATTAAGGACTAAATTGTAATAAAAACTTGATTTTAGTGCTTAAATGTGCTAAAATAAGATTAATTAAGATTATTAGAGATAAAATTGTGATTTAGGTAAAAATAGAAATATTAAGGGTAAAAGCGTAATTTAAATAAAAGAAAAAGGATTAAAAAAAGTTTGAAATAGTGTAATGAATTAAATTAATTTTAAAGCCATACAAGAAATTGTGCGATTGTGTGTGGAGATTTATGAAATATTTTAGTTGGATATCCATCACTAAGCTTTTAGCTTAGTGCATAGTGTTTGCTACACACAGGTAACCAATGCTTAGTCAAGGTAGCTAGAAGGAATGAAAGATCTGAGTTTTTGCAGCAGTTAGAGTTATATTGAGATATGTATTTAAGTTGTATATTTGGATGAATGTATTAGATATCTTTTTGTGTGGCATGTATATATGTAAATCTATATATAGAGTTATGTATTAAAGAACTATGACTTGTGATGATGTTATAAATATTATGAAATGGGACATTAATGTGATATGTGATATAAGATTGATGATGGTTAGAAATTCTTGTTATTTGGTTGAAATGGAGTATTGGAGTATTGGAGGAAATTATTGGGAGTATAAAATTGGGTAAGAATATAGCTATTATGCTACTGAAAATTTTACCATTTAAATAGTAACAAACCTAATGAGTAGTGTAATTTCATAGGAAATTATGAAATTGAATTATAATTTTATCTTTAAAGAGATAAATCAAGAATATTTTTAGTGTGTCACCAGAAAAGGTATTAATCCAGTACTTGAACCAAAGTTTGGGTACAGGGTGTCACATTTTGTGGCATTAGAAATTGTTTAGGTGGTCCTAAAATCTGAGGTTTTATAATAATGTGAATGATTGTTACATATACATGCCATAATTAAGATATTACCAAGTGTGGAATTGATCCAATTTTTTCCTTTATTTTATAATGTAAAGAATGGCTTCTGAATGTTGACGAGGTACAGATACTGTTGATGACACGGAGAGTGGAGCTTTAGCAGGCATCGGCACTAGAACGGACAATTAGCCAAGGCATCTTACACCACCTCCTACACCTTTATCACCTTCTACTGCATAGGCACCACCACCTACTGATGTAGCTGTTCCACCAAGATTTATGTAGATGGTGGTAGATTTTTTATGCTAGAGATTGTAGGCTCCACTGGTTCCTTAACCTTAGCAGCAGCCACTACCTCTTCCTACATCCAGGACCACTATACTATAATAATTAAAGAAATTAGGGGCGGAAGATTTTTATAGTAAGGATAACACCATAGCTATCAAGGCAGAGGAGTGGCTCAATAAAATTAAAAGGTTGTTCTAGATTATGCTTAGTATATAGGAGGAGATACTTGATGGCATAGTGGCCTTACTTTAGGGACAAACTTTTACATGGTAAGATTCAGTGAGAAGCTATGTTCGAGTTATGGATTTGATGTGGAATGAATTTGTAAAACAATTTAAACAAAAATATTTGGGAAATGAGTGCCAAAAGGCAATGAAGGATGCCTTTTGGAGGCTTAGGCAGGGTAGCAATACATTTTTGGACTATGAGCGTGAGTTTGAGAGATTGAGTGCTTGTACGAAGGATTACCACATGTCTTCTAAGAAATTATGCCAAAGGTTCGAGCAAGGTCTCCATAATTGGATTAGGGAAGCCGTAGGAGCTCAGATATATATAGACATGAGGACTTTGGTAAGTGCAGCCATTATGGTAAAGAGTATATAGATAGACGAGGTTAGCAGATAGGCCAGATTCTAGTAAAGGAGAGGCCACCCCAAGTAGGATCCTCGAGTACCTTTAGTAAAAAGTCTAGAGGCACGCTAGTTCAATCTCAAGCACCTGCACAATCACAAACACTAGCTTAGTCCTAGCTTTAAGGTTAGAGATCTACTGCACGAGCAGCTACTCTAGTAGCATCAGTAGCCAATACACCTAGAGGGACAGGTAGAGGCATAGTTCCTCCATGTGAACATTATAGGAAAAAACATGCAGAAGAGTGCTAGAGATTTATAGGAGCATATTATACGTATGGAGCTAGGGACCACATTTAAAAAGATTGTCCTAAGGCTCAGAAAGCTATATCCACATCCCAGCTAGACAGATCAGGTGCAATGGCATAGAGAGGTGGAGGCAAAAGCACTGCCAATGGCGCTTTAACATTTAAGGGAGTAGGCTAAATTCAGCAAGTGATGGAGGGATGAACCACAACTCGCACATATGCAGTCAGGGCTAAGGAGGAGCAAGATACCTTAGATGTAATTATTGGTAAGTTATTGTTGCTTGATGATTTTGTTTATGTTTTCATAGATCCGGGGTCCACACATTCTTACATCAACACTGTGGTTGCACAAGAGAAGGGGTTAGAAATATCACAATTACATTAAGATATTCTAGTGAGTAACCCTTTAGGGCATAATATGATAGTGAATCAAGTATACAAAAACTGTCTTATTTGGTTCCAACAATATATCTTTTTTGCAAATTTGATAACACTTTCATTTCATAAATTTGATATCATTTAGTCACAGACTGGTTGCATAAACATCGAGTGATGGTAAATTATAGACTGAAGAGAATTACCTCAAAAACTTCAAATAACTAAGAAATTATGGTACTGGGGGAGAGATCAAATTTTCTGACAAATATTATATCAGCTACTAGTGCAAATAAACTGATTAAGAAGGATTTTAAAGCCTACCTAACGTGTATATGATGCCAAGAACAACACTTATTTCTATTGCTTCATACAGAATGGCATCAATAGAATTGAAGTAACCTAACATTCAGTTACAAAAGTTACTTGATAAGGGTTTTATTCGCCAAAATGTGTCATTGTGGGGGGGCACCAGTGTTGTTCATAAAGAAGAAAGATGGATCCCTTCAATTATATATCGACTATAAAGAATAAATACCTGCTGCCTAGGATCGATGACTTGTTTGATCAACTGAAGGGAGCTAACATGTTTTCTAAAATAGATTTAAAATCCGGATACCACCAGTTGAGAGTAAAAGATTTAGATGTGCTGAAAACTGCATTTTGTAGCAGATATGGTCATTATAAATTCTTAGTCATGCCATTTGGACTTACAAAAGCACCAGCGGCATTTATAGGCTTGATGAATTGGATTTTGTACCCTTATCTTAATCAATTTGTGGTGATCTTCATCGATGATATCTTAGTGTATTTAAAAAACCCTGAACATCATGACAAACACCTTCGTATTGTGCTACAGACTCTAAGTGATAAATAGCTATATGCTAAACTCAACAAATGATAGTTTTTGCTAGAAGAAGTGGCATTCTTAGGTCATGTTGTTTTGGTTCATGGTATAAAAGTTGATCCAAAGAA
This sequence comes from Excoecaria agallocha, assembly GCA_037975025.1. Classification (NCBI taxonomy): domain Eukaryota; kingdom Viridiplantae; phylum Streptophyta; class Magnoliopsida; order Malpighiales; family Euphorbiaceae; genus Excoecaria; species Excoecaria agallocha. Next base: position 9,994,917 of record CM075806.1, on the reverse strand, counting down.
GATCGAGACAATTTTTGAATGAAAACCACCTAGAAATGTCACAAAAGTGAGGAGTTTCCTTAGACTTACATGTTATTCCAGGATGGTTGTCAAAGGATTTTCCCTTATAGCAGCTCCACTTATGAAGCTACTATGGAAGAATGTTAGATTTGAGCGGACTGAGAAATGCCATGACAGTTTTGACAAGTTTAAAATTTTATTGATAGAAGCTCATATTCTCACACAATTAATATCAAGAAGGGATTTTATGATCTATAGTGATGCCTCCAAGAATTATTTAGGTTGCATATTAATGTAGGATTTAACACCTTATACTCAGTCAATTGCAAGACCTAGATACTAGATGTCACACCCGGGTTTGTGTTCCTTTAAGAGGGCTAATTATAGAATTTTACCATTTGAAAACCTTATTATTTTAATAGTTACTATTTATTCTATGAAAATTTTCGTAGAGTTTCCCCTGAAATTTTAGAAAACCCTCTGAGAAGAAAAATTTCAAAACACTTTGATTTAGATCTATCCTACCATCCATCTTCAATTTCAAACTCCAACACAATCTTCCCATCCTCCTTAATAAACAATCAATCTAAATTCTACCTGTCAAATTAACATTACACAGACATCTATATTCTCGACTATAACTATAAAATTTCTTCGTACAATTATAATGGCTACAAAATTTTCTTTATCAATATCAACAATGTATCAGTACTGTTACAAACTAAACCTTTTTGTGTACATGCCAAAATAAAATCACTAATACCATGACTAAATTTAGTTGCTATGTTCCAATCCAAGTTCTTAAGATGGCTAGCTGTAGTGGCTCCCACAATCTCCTGCATATAGGTTAAACTCCTTGGCCCTCAACCTATATGCGGAAAAAAAAACCATGTGTTAAGCTTGAAGCTTAGTGGTGGCTACCAAATTTACCTCTTCAATAGTACAATTTAAAAATATATTTATAACACTTCAAATATACAATACAAAATCATAGACTATATATAAAGGTCATAAATTCCAAGCTTATAGTGCACATAAGCATAAACAGTTAATATAAAACTTCACATGTAATTTGTATAAATGATTTCTTAAAAATGTACTTAATTGCTTATAAATTATATAAGATTAAATGGTTAGTAATAATTGGCTTATTTGCAGTAAAAAATATTATTATACTAAATTGTTATTTTCACAGTATGCATTTTAATTCACATAAATTATTTGCTAAATAGTATCAATTGGACATGAAAATCAAATCTCAACATTCACACACAATCGCACTATTAGATTATACTAGATTATGTAATGCATAATTAACCACAACATAAATAAGCTATTTACTATATTCATTAAAGTATTATTATTATTATTATTATTATTATTATTATTATTATTATTATTTATAAAAGTTTTACCTACTTATTTATTTTCAATATTTGCCCCTATTATAATCCAAAGGAATTACACTAAGCTAGATAAGCGGGATTTAAATATAGGACCGAGTTATCAAAACCATTCAGTCCATTTAAGATTTTTTTCTCATTATTGACATTCATAATATTATCATTAACCACACATTTATATATACACATACATTTATATACATGCATATGTGGATCGAGCTCTCGAAACCATTCAGCCTATAACTCAAATTAATTATATTTATCGGAAGAGCTCTCGGATCTATTCAATCCTGTAATACATAGTAAGATGCAGTACTGCTAACTCCCTAATTCGCATGCCAACCTTATCCTATTACTTCAATTTCTATCTAGTTTTATTAAAGGCAAATATAAAATCATCATTAAACAAAAAAATAGTATCATTTATATATATATTAGCATTACATATCCATGGTACCTATCATTTTCATCATCTTTAACAAATTCATTACATCATTATTGCTTCTTTGTTCCATCAATAATGTCATTTACTATGATAGGCACTATAGTACTTTACTAGTCATTTCCCGATCTCAATTTATCATCCAATTTGTGGATTTTTCATTGGTCACCTTGTTCAAATTATACACATAAATTCTTAGTCCTATTTATGCACTAATCATGACATGGATCATGCAAACCAAGTATACCTTTAAATCATAACAATTATAATGGCTACAAAATTTTCTTTATCAATATCAACAATGTATCAGTACTGTTACAAACTAAACCTTTTTGTGTACATGCCAAAATAAAATCACTAATACCATGACTAAATTTAGTTGCTATGTTCCAATCCAAGTTCTTAAGATGGCTAGCTGTAGTGGCTCCCACAATCTCCTGCATATAGGTTAAACTCCTTGGCCCTCAACCTATATGCGGAAAAAAAAACCATGTGTTAAGCTTGAAGCTTAGTGGTGGCTACCAAATTTACCTCTTCAATAGTACAATTTAAAAATATATTTATAACACTTCAAATATACAATACAAAATCATAGACTATATATAAAGGTCATAAATTCCAAGCTTATAGTGCACATAAGCATAAACAGTTAATATAAAACTTCACATGTAATTTGTATAAATGATTTCTTAAAAATGTACTTAATTGCTTATAAATTATATAAGATTAAATGGTTAGTAATAATTGGCTTATTTGCAGTAAAAAATATTATTATACTAAATTGTTATTTTCACAGTATGCATTTTAATTCACATAAATTATTTGCTAAATAGTATCAATTGGACATGAAAATCAAATCTCAACATTCACACACAATCGCACTATTAGATTATACTAGATTATGTAATGCATAATTAACCACAACATAAATAAGCTATTTACTATATTCATTAAAGTATTATTATTATTATTATTATTATTATTATTATTATTATTATTATTTATAAAAGTTTTACCTACTTATTTATTTTCAATATTTGCCCCTATTATAATCCAAAGGAATTACACTAAGCTAGATAAGCGGGATTTAAATATAGGACCGAGTTATCAAAACCATTCAGTCCATTTAAGATTTTTTTCTCATTATTGACATTCATAATATTATCATTAACCACACATTTATATATACACATACATTTATATACATGCATATGTGGATCGAGCTCTCGAAACCATTCAGCCTATAACTCAAATTAATTATATTTATCGGAAGAGCTCTCGGATCTATTCAATCCTGTAATACATAGTAAGATGCAGTACTGCTAACTCCCTAATTCGCATGCCAACCTTATCCTATTACTTCAATTTCTATCTAGTTTTATTAAAGGCAAATATAAAATCATCATTAAACAAAAAAATAGTATCATTTATATATATATTAGCATTACATATCCATGGTACCTATCATTTTCATCATCTTTAACAAATTCATTACATCATTATTGCTTCTTTGTTCCATCAATAATGTCATTTACTATGATAGGCACTATAGTACTTTACTAGTCATTTCCCGATCTCAATTTATCATCCAATTTGTGGATTTTTCATTGGTCACCTTGTTCAAATTATACACATAAATTCTTAGTCCTATTTATGCACTAATCATGACATGGATCATGCAAACCAAGTATACCTTTAAATCATAACATGTTCGATCTATGGTATCATGCATATAGCCATTTACTTTCCACAATATACTCTTAAGATACATGTGTACTTGTATGTCTTAGGCTTTTAATCACATATTTTGTTCAGCTATTCAGATTAACAATTAACATGAGCTGTTAAACTAAAATCAAGGTCACATATATAACAATAGGCACATACTTCATACCATATTTAAGAGATTACATACCTTTTAGTAGTCATAAGTTGAAATATATTAATATTATACCAATATATATGCCCAAGCATGCTCTCTTAAAAACAAAACATAATAAATGTAGATAACTATTTTATTCTCAAGTTTACGCAAGCAAATCAACACATACATACATTCACATTTCCTTTATCATTTTAATTCATGTTTCATATATACTCATAGTCACATTTATTCTGAGCCCGAAACAATTTATTTAATTAAATTTCTTATATATCAAACACTTAATTAAAACTTCATTTCTTCTTGCTGTAATTACATTTATGAAAGGTAAGGCACCAACAATTCAATTAAAATTCCCATTTGGTTCTTTAAACCATTTCCAACATATTAAATAGTATCTTATATTGTCAAAAGCATATTAATGTTAATTAGCCAATTCTTTAAGCATATAAGAATTCAACATTTGACATAAAACATTTAATTTGCCAATTCCTTAACTATAGTTTACTACAATTCAAATACTACCTAAATTATAGTTGTAATTTCAGTTGCCATAAGTTATAATTCCATCTAACATCTCTATCTTTACTAAGTATTATTACTAATTAAATGTGGAATTTAACCCATTAATTTAACAAATAAATTATCAAAATAAATAAAAACTTAGTGAACATAGACTAAACCGTGAAGGGAACAAATGAGTCAACTTAGTTGTAGAATCAATTTAGCTATCAAATTATTCAACTATAACCAACCGATTGTATTATCACTGCCAACCAAGATTTCATCTAATCTCAATTACACGTAAACTTATCATTTATTAAAAACACCAGTTTACCATTGTGTTAAAGCTTCTTAAATATATAGAAAGTAACCTCCAATAGTCCTATATCCATCAATTGCAACAACAAACAAATAACTCAGTTTTATGTTCAACAGAAAAAGGAGCTAAAACAATAACACCAAATATTCATTTGTTTTCAATCTAAATTCTATAACTAGCTCAATTATTAAAAAAAATGAAAAAGATAAATTTGGTAGTCACATACCCATTGGGGTCTAAGCCCTGCATTATGCCTTAATTCAGTCCATTAATGTGCTTGCCGAAGTTTCGTCGGAGCTTCGACGGAGATGTACCACTACTGCTCAACTGGAAGTGAAGGTGCTAGCAACATCTTGGAGGCATTCACACACCCCAATGCTTTACCATTTGCTAAAAAATTAGGCTAGATTCGAGGGCGTGAAGACACCCAAGCTATGCCTCACCAGAAATCCTACGGTACCACTCACATCACCTTTCGTTGCCGTGTTGACCAAAAAATAGAAGCAAAAATTGAAATTGAAACAAAGAAGAGATCACGATCTATAAGGAGCTGCGATCGATTAGGGGTATAGCAGTGGTTGCGATGAAGATGAGTGGCTGTAGGAGGCCACCAGTGGCGCAGGTGATGTCGTACAGCGCTAGCGACTTGCTTCCTTGCTCCCTGACATTCTCTTTCGAATTTCTCTCTCTTTGCTCTCCCTTTTCTCATTTTTCTTCTTTTTTTATTCTCTTTTAATTATTCTTTTTTGTTGTAAATTTGTGGCCATGATATTTTGTTTGGAGAATTCTAAAAACTTTAGAAATATGATTGTTTCTTATTATTTGCCTCCCTTATATAATTTATTTGTATTAATTTCTTGTTTATTTATTATTAAAATGTACTTATCTAAAATCAATAATTTAAAAACCTAAAAATAATACCCACAATAAACTCAAAAAACCTAAAAATAATACCCATAATAAACTAATCTTTTATAAATTTTTATTCTTACAAGTCATATCAGGAGTACTAATCGCAATTAAGAGTTATTATTAACCGACTCACATTTTGGGGCATTACACAGGAGGATAAAGTAGCTACCTATGCTTCTTGGCAACTTAAACCACATCCTACCTATAATTTGGAATTGGCAGCTATTGTATTTGCACTGAAGATATAAAGGCACTACTTATATGGTGAAAAGTGTTTCATTTATAAGATCATAAAAGTTTTAAATACCTGCCTACACAGGGAAAGCTCAATTTAAGGCAAAGATGGTGGTTAGAACTCATTAAAGATTATAATTGCCTCATAAACTATCACCCTGGTAAGGTAAATATTATAGCTAATGCACTTAGTAGTGTGACGCGCACTTGAGCCATGCTCGTTTCTAGGTTCACTCTCGGAGGCCTGCTTTTAGGGGCTAAGATCGGAAGAGGCTCACAATAACTCGTAAATTGGCTACTTTACAATAAAAAAGGTTAAGCCTAAATTATTATTATTAGTTAACCCATGAAAGCATCTACTAACAGGGTTAAAATCACCTAACAAAATGTTGAAAAATGATTCTCAACCTTTTTTGATTTTCAAATAGAGATTGGTGCTCGAGACATCACTCTTACTAGGCACCTTAGTTATATGTTGTTTTATAACTGAGTTTTAAAAGTTAATCCACTCTCCTCTCATACACGATGCAAAGCAATAAAATTAAATGAAAATCCCAATCAGTATAAAGAAAGCAATAAATAAATAGAAAGAATAAAGTCCTATTTAAGTTATTATATAAGAAAATCGTCTAACGAAGAAATAAATTACATACATTAATTGGGGCATTTATTTGGGTTAGGAACATTGGTTCCCTCATGCATATTTTATAAAAAGTTATTTCATCCTTTATTTGATTTTTTGGATGGAAAATCGGACATTGGTCCATACTTTGAAAAGATAACCCAAGTTAATTAATAAAAATCATTTTAAGCATCTTTTCCATTTAAATGTATAAAAAAAATTCTTTTTACTGACTATTACATCACCAAAATACATACATCCAAAATACAAAAAATAAGCTAAATAAAGCAAAATAATAAACAAAATGATAAAATAAAGTAAATGCAATTGAACCAAGTGAAAAGAGAGAGGAAGGAACCAAATGGAGCACGAATCCCAATGTATAATCTTCTCTCAAGATCATCCAAAGGCACATAGGGTCAATTACTAATACAAAATCACAAGAAAAACCAATAAATTAGCATTTCAAGTAAAAGGCTAATTAAAAGAATAAAATACAGAAAAATATTACAGAATTAAACATCGATACAGACGCCAAATATGTACTAAAAATGCATTGACACTTCAAGTATTTATAAAATAAACATGAACATAATAAAATACACAAAATACATAAAAATAAGCCACAGACGCTCCTGGTTAAGTTGACGGATGCCCATGACTGAAAGAGGGACGAGATGAAAGGAAATCACTAAGACATTCCATCCATTGCATTGACAAACGACCATCTGTGGTGGTTTCTTTCTATTTGTCACTCGAGGGATAGAACATAAAGCTAGAAATTACACCAAATTCACCAAATCTCATGCAAACTCTAGATACTCAAATATAAGGGCCTAAAACATGTCGAGCTAAAATTCTAGCCTTAAATCATGCTTCAAGTACATAAAATGACATTAATATCTAAAGCAACATAATAAAACAAAGCTTTAAATTACACAACCATGGAGGAAATCATACTCAAATTAATATTTCATCACGCATCCAGATCCAGCTTTGCATAATATTCAACTCAAACATGTAAGTTCGAGGGCAACAACGCACAAACATATTAATTTCAATAGTAGATAATATGAACATACATGATTAAATCTAGAGAGAGAAAAATGGATAGAGAGCCTATAATATTACCTTTAGCAGATATTCTAACTCTATATGTCTAGAAGTCCAAATCTCCGCTCCAATAGTAGCTTTATGTTCAAGAAAATAAAAAAAAATTATGTGTATTTTCTGGATCAATAGAGTGTTGAAACTTTTGCCTTTGAGAGAGAAGAATTGATTTCTTCTTCTCCAAGAACTTGTCCTCTCTTTTCCAATTATAATCCCCCCTTCTAAACCCTAATTTTTTAATCTTTTTTACTTTAGAAGGAGTTGGAATTGCATTCTAACTCTAACTCTCTAAGTATAAAGGGATTAATCCCTCTAAATCCATACTAAAAATCCTAGAGAAATCTAATCCCTTCCATTTTTGAAAAGAAAAAAGGTGAAAAATCTAGAAATTCAACCATAGATGGTCGTCCCTTATGACGGATGGTCGTCCCTTAGGTAAAAACTAAAAATTTATAAAAATACTCCTAATCTGACCTAGAAAGGAGGGAGGTGGCCACATACGACCTTCCCTCACATGACAGATGATCATTTGTCATAAGTGAAGGCTAAAATTATGGTTTTTAGTGCTTTTTTGTTAAAACTTTCAAAAACACTAGAAAAATTATAAAATTTTTGTGCAAACTATCAAAAGTCCAGATTGTAGCTTCGAGATCCATACTCTTTATCAAAAATATACTATTTTCTTATCATTGGGTAATCCTGATGTAGGCTGCCTTGAGTCAAAGTGTCTACAGTTGCCTCCAATTTTTGGAAACTGGTGCACTAGTGCTAAAGTGAGAATAAATTCAGAGTAATGAAAAAAGACATGTACCTGAGGTAGTGAATCTCTTAGTTGATTAGCTTAAAACATGTACCATCTGAGACAGTGAGTCTCTTGGTCGATTATCTTAAAACACGTATCATTCAAGGCAGTGAGTCTCTTAGTTGAGTAGTTATCATCAGCTTGTCAATGCGTGAACCCTGATTTCGATAGTTAACATTAGTTTATTGATGTGTTAACCCTAGGTTAATTGCCTGATTAGTGCTAGCTTGTCGACATGCAAAATTAAGACAAGTTGATCATATCCGATTAGTGCTAGCTCTTCGGTATGCAGAATCAGGTTGGTTGATCGTATCTTATTAGCGCCAACTTGTTAGCACACAGAATTAGGTTGGTTTGTTGCATTTGATTAGCACTAACTTATTGACATACATAATCAAATAAGATTGAATAATGGAGGGTCAGTGCTATCTGTAAGCATACCTAACCTTATGATTGTGTTGGTTGTCGCCATCTATAGGTGCAACTGCCCCTCTTGAAATAATATTCCACTTGAAGAATTTTTGGCAAATATGCATCTTTGAGGAGTCACTGATGTGCTTAAAGCTTACTTTTATATTTGTAGGTTTACCTTAGGGATACTTCAGTATAAATCTTTTTCTTCATTATTGAAAGTTAAAACAATCTTATGGACAATAAGTCTATTTGTGCACTTTATTTTAACATTATAATCTTGGCTAGATTCTGTACACTACCTAGTGACTATGTCGTCATTCTAAAAATTGGCACAAATGTAGGAAAAACTATTATCATTGAGGCTATGGACATGTCTAATTTCACTTAGTGTCTTTCCAAAATTTACATTATCACCAAGCTTTTGTCTCTTGTCTAATAGTTCCTTGTTGTCAACATCAACTCTATAGCTCCTTGATGTGTTCAAATTGAAACATCCTATGTTCTAAAAGAGTATGGTTTATTACCAAAAAGTCATTTTGGTTATAGTCCAAATAAACATTGACTGCTATAATGGCATCTTGGCCATTATATAGCTCTAGCTTTAGCAGTATTCCATTCTGACCTCATGATAATCCAAGCTTTCTAAGGCAATTAGCAGTAAAAGTTTGAAAAGGTGGCCTTTAGGAATAGTACAGCTAGTGAGACAAAATATCCACCCTAATATTAGGATTTATCATGGAGAATTCCAATAACCTACTAAGAATGCTTTTGATTTGATACAGGACTCTTCTTGTATGGTCAAGATTGTAAAAGAGAATAACCCCATAATTTAGTCCTAACAATAAAGACATGTCTAGTTCACAGTTAGTGTACCCCACAGCTTGTTTCCCATCAACTGTTGTCTTTTAATGGCTTCAGTTTGTGTAAATTTTTACCAAGCATAAAAGGGTGTAAAATTCTCCTAAATTTTGAGAATATCCACATTTTTCTTTGTTGTGTATCTCTTTTAATTTCAACATGTTCAGATGACTTCCTATGGTGAGAGTCCACTCTTTCATTGTAGTGGTAGGTATATGCCCCCTAATAGGGTTTGAGGTACTTGTGGGAAAGATTTAATATTAGTGCTCTATTTATTGAGTATAACTTTGTTTTCTTCTTTTTTGTCATTTTATATTTTATCTTTTCTTTCCTTTCCTTTTCTTTTTTTTTCTCATTTCATTTATTTTAACTTGTCATTACATCTTAATTTTACATTTCACTATCAGTTCTATAATATCATTTTCCAACTTTCAGGTATGTTAAGCATGAACAAAAATAATCGAAACATAAAGTCAATACATAAATTAAATAAATACATGTTCTAACTTTATATACATTAAAAATATCCAAAACAAACTTTTAAACTCCCTAAATACAAAATGATAAACTAATGAGATGGCCCTAGTCCTCTGTGATAGGCTGGCCCTGATGGAAGTTTGAAAGCTAAGGGCCTGGGAGGTCTAGTTAGTGCTACTGCTTGTGGTGCTGCTGGTGGCTGCTCCTCCTACTACCTGAACCTAAACTTAAACCCTAGCAATGTAACAGTTAGTGGTTGTAGAATCTGTGCTATCACCTCAACCAATCACTCTAAACCTTGTCCTACTTCGGTGATTGCTTTGGAGTGCTACTCAAGGTATCTCATCAAATCATCCCTCAAGTTCCTGATGTACCTCTTAAACTGCTCGTCTGTCTCGATGGCCTTCTGTCTCCTTCTGGGGACCTCAGCCTTAATGCGACCACCCTATTCCTTGATTTGGGTGGGCAACTCATCAAATACCTACAAGGATGCATTGAATCTCTACCCTGCAGTGCAATGCCCTAAAATTACATCTGACAATATTAACACATTTTAGAGTATAAATAGTAACATTGAAATAGGTTTTGGTGTGATTACAGTAGTATAAGTATTTTGATAAGGTAAATATTAGTTTCTAAAATGATGTTGGAATGACTTGAAATTTTAGACATACCTTTTTGCATGTGTTATTACATGCAAGCTAAAATTTTAAAGTATTCTGATAAGGGAAACATCAGTTTCTAAAAAATGATGAAAAATATAGGTTAATTTAATTAGGGGAGTTAAAGGGCATTTTTAATTTGTTCAAAGGCATAAATATCATAAAGAATTGGGTTATGATCATTTGGAATCATAAATTGAGCAAGAAAATTAGTAGCGAAATTTATTGGGCCAAAAAGTGGGTTATTTAAGTGAAATTGGGCCAATTGATTAGACCAAAGTAGTTGGACTTGATTTGGCCCAATTGATATGAGTATATCAAGGAGAAAAATCACCCATCATCTCCCTCATTCTAGCCATCCCACTTCTCACTCCATTTCTTCATTTTTCTTCCATTTTTTCCAAACTTTCTTAACCTAATCCTACCAAATTTCATGTCTGCTATAATTTTAAGGCCCTAGATTCAGCCCTAACCATCCCTAAAGCTGATTTTGAGTGGAGAAAGTGAAAAAAAAATTGTGAAGAAAAAGGTAAGATTAAAAATTCAAGTTAATTTAGTGAAATTTTGATAAATTAAATTGATTTTTAGGTAGATTTTGATATAGAGATTTATATTTTGACTATATTTTGAATTATGGATGAAAAAAATTGAGGAAATAATTCAAAGAGGATTCGACCAAGGTGGATTTTCAAAGGAAATCAAGTAGGACCAAAAGGGAAGGAAGAAAAAGAAGGAAAAGGAGGAGAAATCATAGAGAAAGCTTGAAAAATAGGTATGTAGGTACCCAAAGTAATTTATTTCACGTGTTTAAAATTATGTAAGTTAAGAATTTTTGCAATGAGTTGAATAAAAATTTAACTAATGGTACATTGATGAAATTAGATGTGAATTAATGATATTAGTTTAAGAAATTGCATGAAATTATAATTAAAGGTGAGAAAATGGTGTAGGGAAGCATTATATTTGTAATACCCATACTATATCTTTAATTGTTGACTAAAGCGATAAGCTATAAAATTTTTTTTCAACCAATGAACTCCTTACCTACCAATTCTTTTCTATCAATAATAATAATTAAAATTTAAACTTGTCCATTGACCCATAACTGTCCAAATTATTATTCACCAATTAAAAATTTGACAATATAACGTTTTAAAAACTTGCCTACCCAATCTGAAAAGCAGACAATCAACAGTCCTTTAGGGGCACAACGAATTATAAACAATATATACATACATTCTAAACATCCATTCTCATCACAATATACACTCATACAAATTCACTTCCTGTTAAGGTACATATTTACCAATACATATATAATACACAAAATAACTCTTAACTATCTCTTTTCCTTCAAAATTTGCTCCCTTGCATACTATTGCTCCATTCCATCTTCAGAACCTACACGCATTAACAACTACATACTGAGCATTAAATATGCTGGTGACTATAAATCAAAGAATTTTCCAAACATGCACAATTGCAATAATTATACAAAATTCATTAAATTTCTATCAAAATATAGTTGTCCATATACTTTGAAAAGCTTTTCAATTTATTTCTTAATTCTTCACTTAATTACAAATTGCCACTAGTTACTTATTTTCCATTTTCAATCTATTAATTAGTATACAAATTACCAATTCACCCTTATTTTATTATTTTCATGAAAAATTATATTTTGGTCCTCTAAAATTACAAAAGTTCATTTTTTGGCTGTTTGTTCACTAAATTATCATTTTACCCTTTTTAATCAATACCTTAATATTTTTACTTATTAATTTCAACATTTGGAAAAATTACTGTTTTACCCCTAAACTTTTCATTTCTTTTCAATTAGGTCATTTTTCATTCTAAACTTGATTTTTACATTCCTTTTTGCACTTTTAGCTCATATTTTACATTTATGTCCTTAGTATAATCTCGACAAAAATTATCAGACCGGATATATGGGATGTGAACCCCACAAGGCTATAATAAAGACTGAAAAATGATCCCAAAAATCATTCCTTACATAATAGAATATAGAATAGATAGATACTATAGGAGATCATACGATCTTACCATAGCAAAGCAAGTTGCCATAGCTTGTACCGCGGTATAGGTGTCCCTATAGCTAGCCAATCATATCTTGAACTAGATTTTGACCACCTGACCACGGGTAAAATTTATTTACTTCTTATTTCACTTTTTAAATTTTTGATAGTTTCAGTAACTTTTTCATTTCATTAAATCAACCAGTCAACTTTTTCACTACTTTTGCATAGTTTGTAAGTTATTTTACAATAATTCACTATTTTTCACTTAATTAAGAAATTATTTCTCAATAATTCAATAAATTCACCTATTACATAATATAATTTCTTTCTCAAAAATATTCAAATAATTTCCATAAATTCTAAAAAAAATTTATGGACACATTATTTCACCAATATGGTTATTTTATGGCATAAATCATAAAAAATACACAAAATATACTATGATTTTCCTTAGGGTACCATTCAACCATAAAGGAATACTCACCTTATACTTCCTTTTAAATAAAATTAAGCATTCTATTAGTCATATTCAATGTCTTAAATCATTTTTCTAAGCTTAATTTCAATTATACATACATTTTTCCTAAATTTTCCTAAGTTACATAAAGGAAAATCATGCCAATTTAAGGGAAATAAATGGATTTAATAGCCACTAAGCTTTCTCACTTGCTTTACCCTCCTTAGACTTCTTTTTTCTTATTTTTAGCCTTAGAAGATTGTCCACCACCTTGAGAATGTACAAGGTGCCAAATTCCTTAACATAAGAAGCATCACTTTTTTTATCTCAAATGCTCAAATTAACCATATAAATGAACTCTAGGCATCGAAAAACACTTATAGGCACACTTAAACAAAAATAAAACCTTAATTTTCTCTTACTTTAAATTGACCCCTTTCACTTTCACACTTGTTTTCTGCCACTTTTTCACTTTTCATACTCTAATCAAAGAGTAGAGATCTTGAAAGTCTTCTAGGAAGATAGAACTCTACCTATGATGCTTGAATTTGGGTAAGGAAAAGAGATAACGCTTGAAGAAATTTGAGAGAAAAATGGCTATGGTGGTTTGGCCAAGGGAAGAAGAAGAAAGGGCTAAGGAGATAAGGTTATCTACCCAAAAAATCTGCTCCCACTTGGCTTTTATAGTGTTTAAGTGGGTTGGGCTTTGGTTTGACCAAGGCCCACTCACTTAAGGCCCAAAAGCCCGAATTAAGCCTATTATGCCATTTTTCTATAAGTCTCTCACTTTTCAAATCCAAATAATCCCAAATTTGATTCTATCATTCTTATCATGTCAAAAATAGATTGTACACAAAATTTTAGCCTCATTAGAGTCCATTTTCGATCTGATTTAATTAGATCGATTCGATTTGATAATTACCGGTATCATCGAAAAAGTAAATTTTTATAGCCAAAATATTCTACACATCATTTTAGGAAGATATAAAATTTTTGGCAATTTTTAAAACTCATTTGCTCTTTGTAAAGGCTTGGTCAAATCCAAGTCAACCTAGTTAACCTTTGAACCAAATCGCTTTATTTTTCATATTTTTGACTTTTGGAGGCCTATTTGACCTCGATTTTACTTAAAATTTTGACTTCAGATTAACCATGATCAATATTTTTCGATGATCAAATAAAATATTTTTTACCTTTGGGTGTACTTGTTATCCTCAGAAGTACTGTTCACTATTGAAAAAATACTATTCATTGTTGACCCGATATTGAGGCTATTACAATATCACTTTAGGAAAAAATTGTATAATATGGATATTAAATGAAATAAATGGTAAATTAGTGAAATTAAATGATGGATAATAGAATATTTGATGTCAAATACATAAAAACATAACTAGGAATCACATGTTAGTTATACCACGTAATATATCCTTTAAGGAGAAGTCAAGTAAATGTTAGGTTAAATTCAAATTAATTATAGATTAATGTAATTGAAGGAAAAATTATAAAATATATGATGTTAAATGTATGAGAATATGATTAGAGAGGATAAGCTAGTCATGGAACCTATTATATAAGAAAATAAAATTAAAGTTTAATAAAAAATAAATTAAATCAAGGTCATATTTATGTTTAATATACATGGAAAATATATTGAGAATGTGTTAGATGAATTAAATAAACTCATACACACATGTTCAAGTAGTGACCGAATGGTAGAGTATAAAAGTGGAGAAAAGTAAGTAATGGAAAAGATGAAACAAATTAGGATAAATTTGTAAATGGTGAATTAATATGAAATAAGTAAGCAATTAGTGAAGAAATCAAGCATGAAGTGGGTGAGCCTAAGGAAGCCGAATGGTACCCATAGGGTTCTTTTATGGCAGTTAAGAGATTAATTGAATGATTGACTTAATTTGGACATTTGAATGATAAAAGAACCTAATGGACATACTTAAAGCCTTGGAACACTTATGAACATAATATATGTATAGTAAACATAATGACGTTCATTTAGTTAATAAAAGAATACAAGTATAATTTGAATATGTAATCTCATTTCAAGGCTAGAAATAATTATTAAAGCATGTAACATATGACAATACATGAAAAATTATGATGTATGCGTGCACACTATACTTGGCCAAATGATGTACATAAGGAAAATGGCATGTTTTCATCATATTTGAATGATACTCATCATGTTTGTTATGAATTCATATATGATAATGATGAATGGATAAGAATTGAAAAATTATGGCATATGACATAGTGTGAACACCATGGGAAATTACATGAAAATGTAATGTAATGTGAAATAAATAATTGTCCTTAGTGTACAATAGGTAATCCAGGATCATAGGATATAATGGCCAGCCATAGGGACCCATATATCTTGGTAACACCATGATATTATAGTTTTCATTGAGGTGATGGCTATGTCAAGTAGTCACCTCACACATACAACATACACACACACCATCTGGAGTTGTAGGATCATGTTAAGTGGTCCCTCTAGTCTATTTGTCACGCATATCCACTTTGAAGATTTTCACTGGTCATAACAAGGGATAAAATTGTAAATATGCAAGAAAATAGAGATTAAATGGTAAATTATGCATAAAAGATGTCATAGATGTGGGGGGTTATATAATAAATAAAGTGAAAAATATGGTTAATAGATTAAAATGGGGTAAAAATGTAATTACGTAAGAAATTTAAGGTAAAATCGTAAATTTGCATTGAAAAGGTGGCTAAAAAAGTTAAAATAGTTAAATATGCAAAGAAAGGCAAAATTGTAATTATAAAAAGTTTTAGGAACTAAATTGTAATTTACTGCTATATGAGTAAGTATAAGGATTAAAACGTAAATTTCAGGCTTAAAATAGAATAAAAGTTAAAAGAAATAAAAAAAACCAAATTGGAGTTAAATAAAGCAATATATGTAAAAAGAATAAGTTTCGAGGACCAAACTATAATTTACCACCATGTAGGAAAAACATGAGGACTAAAATATAAATTTGGGTTTAAGCTGGAATAACAACCAAAAAAAAAGTAAAAAGAACAAAATTGGAGAGAAAATATAATAATGATCAAACATGTGTTAAAAAGGAAATTTAGGGACCGAATTGAAATTTTCACTCTAATTTGGGAATAAGGGAGAAAAGACATAAGCAAGTTGTAACAAAAAATTAGATAGTAATTTTGGAAAATTAAAGGAAAAATTATGAGTTAAAATATAATATCAAGCAATTAAGGTTAAAAAGAATGCAATTGTAGGAAAATGAATTTAGTATAGACCTAAGGGTTATTTACATTTACATAAGAGAATTATTAAGGATTAAACCATAATTTGAGGAGGTTAGTTTAAATAAGATAAGGGATATGAATAAGATAAAAGACAAAATTTGGCATTTAAAATTTTAAGAATTATATGATGAAATAAAAATTAAAGGCTAAAATGTGATGGTTATTTAAAAAATAAAAATGGCAATAAAAGAATTAAAAGACAATTAGAAAATAAAAATATGACTAAAATTGCTAAAGAGAAAAATGTGCAAATAATAGAATAAATAAGGGTTAAAAATATAGTTGTCATTATAAGGAGTTATTAAGGAAAATTAAAATATCAATTGGAAATAAAAGATCAAATAAAGGGTGAAGAAAGACAATTATAGAAATAATAATATATCACAATTAAAATATTGTAAATATAGCGGGGTGAATAATTGAAGTGTAAATAAAGTATAAACCAAGAAATAAAAAGGTAATTAAGAAAATTAGTGAACGATAATTAAAGAATTGATTGCATACATTGTATAATTTATGTGGAAAAGAAAAGAGAATTGATGAGAGATAAGGAAATTATAAAGTCTCAAGACGAAAATTAAATGTTATAAATTCGTTGTGTACAACATCAAACCCGAGCTAGAGATTTAAACTATGTATTATAATTAAGCATAAATAATGAAACAAGAAAAGGTGAATAGCAAGGTAAGAATAAAGCATCAGGAAAAAGCCAAATATTCGATTGAAAATCTGATCAAGGTCCAATCATAGAAAAAGACTTATGAGATAAGGTTTGAAATGAATATTAAATTATAGACTAAAGTCTAGATGAAAATATTAGTGAAGATTAAGTATAAATGTTGAACAATATAAATGACCACTAAACTAAAAAAAATGTAGAAACCAAACAAAATGAGGAAAATCAAAGTAAGGATAAGAAAATGCAAAGTTATAAAGAAATTTGGACAAATGGAAATGATAATCATAAGTCTAACAAAACTAATGAAAAATATAATTGTGTTATGAACAACATCTTAGAGACAAATGCATGAATTTTAGAAAAAGCAATTGGCCATGAACAAAAGTAAAACCGAATAAAGAACACCAAGTTGTGCATTGGGTGAGAAAAACAAGTAGTGAAATGAAAACTAAAATATGAGAAAAGACATAAGATTAATTGTAGATTAAATATAAATTATATAGTTAAATAACTAAAATGTAGTAGATATCAAATCAGCTAGAAGAACTAAAAAGAATTGTCAAAAATGGGACACGTGTGTAAGAAACAAATGGACGGCTTATAACAAGAAATAGAAATGAAAATGATAGAACAAAGGAAAAAGAAAGATAGGATTAAAAATTAAAAAATAAGATAATATTTAAACGAAATATATGATAAAAAATAAAAAAAAATAAAATTTACTGGTATACTTGTATTGTGAAATTTATTAGTTGGACATCCACCACTAAGCATTATGTGCTCAATGCGTAGCTTTTTTATGGGAATAGGTTTTAAGGGATTATATGTAAGTCGGTACTCAAAGGGACAAATGTTGGATTGGGCAGAGTTATACAACAATGGTGATAAATTTTAGTATTTTGTTTATGGCATGTATGAGTAGGACCATGCATTGTATGTGTATTACACAGAAATTATAGTTATATTACATAATAACATTTACGATATATGGATGTTACATGCAGTCACCAACTCAGCTCTGATACCTTGCACATCAGACTAGAGAGATTAAATTGCTGCCAGCACTGACTGTAGAGCCTGATCCTATCGTCTGACAGCCTCCTCTATAGCAAACAATCTCATCGAAATGTCATCAGACAAGGGGGTTGATGACAGTCGTACTGGTGGCACAGTACATGTAGATGCCTATAGATTCCCTGATGGTGGTGGAGCAGTCGACGTAGATGCACTCGAATGTCCATATGGTGGAACATTAGAGGTGGATACCCTCAGGTGTCCATATGGAGAAAATCTACCTAACCTCTTGGCCGGGGACCGCTGATGTTTGGTTGGTGCTTGTGAATATGCTGGTGGCTGAGATGACCCACCTAGGAGATTATGAATATCTATCTACATGTCAATCTTGTAATCGGAGTCGATATCTACCCCTTGATGCTCTTGTGGTTTTTTCCCTTGGCCATCTTACTGTACTGGCTATGCTAGAGGTGCCTATGGTGGCTGAGGCTGTTGATCGTGACCCTGATCATCTCCCTCTACTAGCACATCTGGCTCTATAAGATCCAAACCATAGCTCTCCCTAGTTTTTGGAACAGTTTACAGTCTATACTGACCTTTCTGACCCTACACTAACTTTACCATCCTCATAGTAAGAGTAGCCTATATGTTGACATAGATATCCTCTTGAAGTGGGCGTTTGAAGGTACTCTTGTCTGCCCCCATCTAATAGCAACCGAGTCACTACACCCCCTATGCAAATCTGAGTGGTAAACCAGGTAGCTACACTAATTAAAGAAGCGATGATCTCATGGGTGATTTCTACCCTCCTGTGCTCGTGCATCCCTCACAAGCTGGTAATCTCGACTACGTTAATTGACCTAGGGCTTCTTATATGGCCTAAATACGATATGGACAGCACCCTCTGGATGTACCTGTAGGCTTGAGTAGTCAACATGGTGCTCTTCATTGTGTTCGACTAGAGGTATAGTGGCACCAGCCATTGCCAACAATAACTTTGAAATCAAGCCTGCTATCATACAAATAGTCCAAAATAACCAGTTCGAAGGTTTGTAAGGGGAAGATTCTTATGCTCATATTCTTGCATTTCTTAATATGTGTGCTACTTTTAAAATCAATGGAGTAACCAATGATGCTATAAGGCTTAGGTTATTCCCATTTTCCTTAAAAGATAAAGCACATATTTGGCTAGTTAGTATTCCAAGTGAATCAATAACAACTTGGGACCAACTTAAACAAGCTTTTCTTCATAAATATTTTTCACCCAATAAAACAGCAAAATTTAGAAATCAAATATCTACTTTTAAGCAATTGCCAAATGAAACTATTTATTCCTTTTGAAAAAGATTTAAGGAACTCCAAAGGCAATGTCCTCACCATGGCTTGCCGAATTGGATGATTCCTCAAATCTTTTACAATGGCTTAATGGAAGAGAATAGGAATATTGTAAATGTTGCCTCAAGTGGGAAGTGGTTGGAGAAAATAGCCAAGGAAGATAAACTTTGTTAGAAGAATTGGCTTCACAAGGTTACATGGGAGAAGAATCAATAATGGCTAAAGCCAAAGGACTTTTAGAGTTAGATTCCACTAACATATTGACAACAAAGGTTAAGGCATTGACTAAATTGGTAAGTAATTCTCATTTTAGTACATAAAATGTGAGTTAAGTATGTGAGAAATGTGGGGGACCTCATTTATATGCTCATTGTAATGAAATTCCAATAAGGATGTGAATTTTGTCCAAGGTAATTACAATCAAAGGTTATGTTAAAATTTCAATTATTATAATCCTCAATGAAGGAATCATCTTGGTTTTTCTTGGTCCAATCCCAATGCTCAATTGAACCCCTCAAATAACCCTGCCACCAAGTACCTAACTTGTCTACTTTCCTTACTAAATCCCATTTTAACCCCTAACAACCCAAATCTCATCTTGAGAATTTGATGGAACAATTTATTAACCATCAAATAAATACCAATAAAAAAATGAGGATCAAATTAAGTAATTAAATACAAAGATTGACCAACTTGTTACCCAAAAAAAATCCTTAAAACCCAATTGGCTCAACAAGCTACTTATAATCCTAAACCAATTGGCAAACTCCCTAGCCAACCTGAATTTTTGCCACAAGAGTCTGTCCAATCTATTATGCTAAGAAGTGGGAAGAAGCTTGAGAATAATATTGAGGGTAAAAAGGATAAGGTTGTAATTGATGATCAAGTTATTGAGGTTGAGAACAATGATGATGATTTGAATAAGAACTCTAATGAATCTAAGGATAAGATAGTCATATCTAAGGAAGATAACCCTAAGGTTAATTTTAATATTTTACCTTTTCCTCAAAGATTTCTTAGATGTAATCTTGATAAGTAGTTTGCTAAATTTTTGAATTATTTAAAGGATCTTACTATAACTATTCCTTTTGTGGATGCCATTAAGGACATGCCTTCATAAGCAAAATTCTTGAAGGAGATTGTAAGTCACAAAGGTAAGCTCGATGAGTATGATTATATTTCCTTAGTAGAAAAGTCTAAAGCAATGTATTCTAATTATCCACCTAAACTAAAGGATCTTTGTTGTTTTACGGTTCTTTGTGTGATAGGTGGATCACACTTTGATAAGGCATTATGTGATATGAGTGTTAGTGTTAGTCTTGTGCCATATTACATTTATAAGAGGCTTTATTTAGGTGAATTGAAACCTACTAATATGTTTTTATCTATGGCAAATAAATCTATTTAACACCCTATAGGTATACTTAAAAATATCCCTACCAAAATAGGTAAATTTATTATACTTGCTGACTTTGTGGTTCTTGATATGGAGAAAGATTCAAAAATTTCTATTTTGTTTGGTAGACCTTTTCTCATTACACCTGGAGCTGTTATTGATATGAAAAAAGGGAAATTTTCTCTTGAAGTTAATGGTGAAACAATTGAATTTGACGTCTTTAAAATGGTTAAATCATCTCCTATAGAAGTGGTAAATAAGATTGATGCTTATGATATTATTGATGAATGCATTAATGATGTAGTTCATGATTGTATTAGTCAAGGTCCTAATATACCATATAGCATGTATGAAACTAATGATGAAGTATTGTAAGTTGCTTCTTATCCTTTTCACCAAAGATTTTCAAGGTTTGAGTCTTTGAAGAAGGATGATGATCTACCATCAAGTTTAAGTGATAAAGATGTTAAGCTTGAACTCAAGCCTTTGCCCTCAAGTTTAAGGTATGATTATCTTAATCCAAAATTTCAATTCCCTTTCATTGTTAATTATCCTATTGATGAGAAAGATGTGCATACTTTGCATGATGTTTTGATTGCTCATAAAAATGCTATTAGATATTCTAAAAGTGATTTGAAAGGGATTTCTACAAACATTTGCATGCATAGAATTTTGTTAGAAGAGGATTCTAAGTCTACCATTGAAGGTCAAAGAAGGCTTAATCTTACTCTAAAGGAAGTAGTAAGGAAAGAGGTTATAAAATTGCTTGATAATGGCATAATATACTCTATTAGTGATAGCAAGTGGGTAAGCCCCATTCAAGTTATCCCTAAAAATGGTGGGTTAACTATAATTTGTAATGAAAAAAATGATTTAATTCCCACTAAAATTATCACGGGGTGGCGTATGTGTGTGAATTATAGGAAGCTGAATAATGCTACAAGGAAATACCATTTTTCCTTGCATTTTATTGATCAAGTTCTTGAAAGATTGTCTAATTTTTCCTATTTCTGTAATTTGGATGGCCTAAGTGGTTTTTATCAAATACCTATACATTTAAATGATCAATTCAAAACAACTTTTACATGTCCATATGGAACATTTGCATTTAGGCGCATGCCTTTTGGTTTATGCAATGCACCAGCTACTTTTCAAAGATGTATATTCTCTATTTTTAGTGATTTGATTTATCAATGTGTAAAAGTTTTTATGGATGATTTTAGTATTTATGATACTTCATATGAAAATTGTTTGTCTAATCTTTTCAAGGTACTAGATAGGTGTATGGAGCATGATTTGATGTTGAATTGGGAAAAGTGTTATTTCATGGCACAAGAGGGTATTGTCTTAGGTAACCTAGTTTCCAATCGAGGAATTCAAGTTGATAGAGCCAAAATTGACATAATTGCTAATTTTCTTCCTCCTAAAAATGTTAGAGATGTTAGGAGTTTTCTTGGTCATGCTAGGTTCTCTAGAAGGTTTATAAGAGATTTTTCTAAAATAGCAAAACCCTTGTGTTCTTTGCTAGGTAAAGATGTTGAATTTAATTTTGATGATACATGTCTAAGGGCTTTTGAAACTCTTAAGAATGCTCTTGTCACTTCACCTGTGTTGCAATCACTAAATTGGGAGCATCCATTTGAGTTTTTGTGTGATGCTAGTAATTATGCCGTTGGGAATGTTTTAGGACAAAGGATTGATGGAAAGCCTTATGTTATTTACTATGCAAGTAAAATATTAGATGATACTCAAATTAATTACTCTACAACTGAAAAGGAACTCTTAGACATAGTTTATGCCTTTGATAAATTTAGAGCATATCTTGTAAGGCAAAAAGTAACTGTCTATTTAGATCATGCTGCCCTCAAGTATCTTTTAACTGAAAAGGATGCTAAACCTAGGCTATTAAGATGGATTCTAATGTTGCAATAGTTTGATTGGGAGATCAAGGATAAGAGGGGAAAAGAGAATCTAGTTGCTGATCATTTATCTAGATTGAACCAAGGTGATTTGAGGAATAGTGATGATGGTATACCAATTGATGAAACTTTCTTTGGTGAACATCTCTTTAATGTAGTTTCAAAGGAAATTCCATGGTTTGCTGATATTACCAATTATTTGGTAAGTGGTGTGTTTCCCTATGATCTAGATTATAGGAAAAAAAATTCCTCCATGATGTGAAGTTTTATTATTGGGAGGAACCTTTGCTATATAGGAGATATGCTGATGGGATAATTAGGAGGTGTATTTCCCAAGAAGATGTGAGTGATGTATTGGCTCATCGTCATTCTTTGGATGTTGGAACCCATTTTGGAATTTTCAAAAAAGCATCCAAGGTATTGCAAGCTGGGTTTTAGTGGCCTACTTTGTTTAGAGATGTGAAGGAGTTTGTGCTTAAATGTGATAAGTGCCAAAGGATGGGTACTATATCTAGAAGAAATGAAATGCCCTTACATGGAATTCTAGAGGTTGAATTATTTGATGTATGGGTTATGAACTTTATGGAACCATTCCTAAGTTCTTTGGGACATAAATTGTAATGGCCTCAACACCGAGGTAGCCGTAAACAGTACTTTTCGATGGTAAATAATACTTTTCGAATTCGAAACGATACCCGAAAGTCAAAAATATTTTATTTGACCATCAGAAAGTATTGGTCATGGGGAGTCCGGGGTTGAAATTTGAAGTGAAATTGAGGTCAAATGGACCTCCAAAAGTCAAAAATATGAAAAAGTTAGCGAGTCAATTTCCATGATAGGTAATGTGACTTGATTTTGCATAAATAATTAAAAATAGTAAACAAACTCCGAATATTGTCATATTTTGCATGCCTATATAAATTTTTATGTAGAATATTTTAGTGATAAGAATGAAATTTTTTGGTGACACCGACAGTTGTCGAATCGGACCAATAACGGACTTCGATTGAGACAAAAATTTGCGTGCTAGCTATTTTTGATGTGATAAGAGTGATGAAATTATTTTTGGAGTGATTTGATGGCTGAAAGAGAGAGAAATTTTATTAGACCTTTAGGGGATAATAAAATTACATATAATTTCTGAAGGATTTATCATGCCTAAAGCATATAAATATTTCTGAAAAATTTTATTTAATACAAATATATGCATTGAATTTTATGTATATGATTAGTTTACTTATTGTCGTGATTTATTTATGATTTTAATTACCGAAACTCTTGAAGAGTTCAAAATGATTTAATGAATTTTGTAAACTAAATTCTGTCTCGATTTAAATATTGAATACTATTTGATTGAAAGAAAAATTTTTTGTAATATGATTATATGCTTATAAATTATCTTCCATTGAATACACCAATGGTTGTAAAGTCACTAGATATAATATATTTCATGATCATATATTATTACTATTGATGCATTATGTAATCATGAATTACATGGTAATTGTCAAATTGTTACTTAAAATTACATATTATTTTAAAAATTATAGTTTTATATATAATCATATATATTTTATTTAGATAATTTTATTATCTTTAAGTAATATCCTTAAAAAATATTTGAATTAAGTTATTAAATGCATTCATTTTTTCTCCACTGGATTTTCTCTTTAAGGTTTTTAATGAGACAACTTATGATGTGTATTAAAGCTATTGTGTACTCTTTTTCCCTTCACTGGGTTTTTATCCCACAAAATTTTTCTTAGTAGGGTTTTAATAAGGCACAATACTTATTAATGGATATTTAAGAGGAAGTATGTACTATAAATCCCATGACTATGAATGTCCATAACCCTTTAAGATTAATAGCATGACTTATCAAATAAAAAAGGCAAATAATTATTATCCATGTAGGACATTTTGTAATATTATTAATGATTTTATAGTCCGCCAGAAGCGTGACAAATCTTTTAATGAAAAATATATCAATTTTTAAAAGAAAATAAAATGAAAATTTCCAAAGTGATACTTTGAAAGAGATTAAAAAAAACAATATCGATCATTAACTCTATATTTCTAGAAAAACAACACTAGAAGTGGTTCTATTAGTGGTAAACTATATAAATTATATGAAAATGAATGATAATTGTTGTTGATAATGTAATAAGTATGAGTATCTAATTATCGAAAGTCGACATCAAAATAATCGGCAAAAAGGAAAAGACACCATTCATGCTAATTAAACTAGACTCATACAAAATATTTGCACTAGAAGTCCAAACACCAGAAGATGTCAAATATTTTAGCTATAAGAGTAGTACTTATCGAATTACTTGATGTTAGTTATTCATGAAGTTAGTTAAAAGCTCATGTAGTTGAAAGCCATAACTCAATACAATAAAAAATGTGTAGATTATTATTTAAGAACAACGACCAACAATATTGAAATATGAAGAAATCGCAAAATTTTCTCAAGCAGCAAACCAGTTAATCTCTTTACCAAAACTCTACTAACTTCGATTTTTAGAAAGTATGTAAGCAATATTGGGATGCTTCAGCCTAAGAAATTGCTATAATTATTGTATTTTTGAGTAGAAGTATATTGCCTATAAATACTGTGTTCTTTTTTTTCGCTAAGTTTTTATCTCAATGAGTTTTTCTTAAAAAGGTTTTAATGAAGTATATTCATAATGTATAGTTATCTAAGGAAAAGTATTGTGATTAATATCAAGTATTTGGATGAATATCAATCTCTATCATTCTCTCAATTATAGTAGAAGTCTACATCTTGTATTTTATATCTATAAATAGCCCAATTTGGTTATTTAGTTAAAAAGATTAATAAGAGAAAATTTTTCATTTATATTATATCTATATTTTCTTAAATTAGTTTCATAACAAAATGCAATTTTTTTTTTGATAAATTCAGATATAAAAATACGCATTAAAACTAAATTTAAATAAAAGCTGGTCGCATTGGATAGTGCTATAATACGAATAGATGAAGATATTGGGTAGAGAGTTCAAGAGCTAGTTGAGCGATGACGACGAGGTGGACAATAAAGTATGAAGGAAGTTTCGGGTGAATTTCCATAGAGCATAATGATTTGCATCCTATAATTTTAATGTCAAGTAAGTAAACTTTTCTCAAAAGTTTCCAGATTCTATCCCTTTTATATGAATAGAATCGTACAAATTTCCAAGACAAGATAAAGCTATGTAGGAAATGTTTGTGAATTATTGAGTTAAATAATTATTGTATTATATAATGACATTATGTATTTATCTATTATTTATTTTTTATTTAATTATTATTGTCAGTGCTATTTTATTTATCTAATATATTATCATGATTTTAGTATTATTTATGTCCATTATATTTATTAGTTTATCTCATGTTATTATATATTTATTATTTGTACAATTTATTTATCGTTTTAGTATTCGCGTGTCAAATACATGCTTCATGAATTCAAAATGCATCATGCATTTTATTTATTTAATTTTGTCTTTTCATTGTATTCTAGTCATCGGCATATTTTATATGCTATTTAATATTAAAATAATTTAAATATTTATTATTTTTTTAATTTAATACATGTATTATTATTTTATTAGCCAGTATTATTTTATGTCCTTTTTAATGCACATAACACATCCACATGTCGAATTGGGTTAGAGAATTGGAGAATACGGTGGAATAGATTAGCCTAAGATTTTTTTTTCTATTTATCTATTATTCTGGCCTCTATCATTGCTTTCTTCTGTGTTTTCACATAATCAATTGTAATAGCTTCGTAATAAATAATTTTTTGCACAATAATTAGAAAAATTCAAATTAAATATTTTATACTTGATTAATTAGATTTTTTTCGCATAAAATTGACTAATATCCGCTTTTTTATTTCAAAAATCACACAAAAAAATTTTATAAATGTACATGAATGAACCAATATTCTCAATTCAATAAATGGCCCGATTTGAATATGTTATTTTACTTTTCTAATAGTTTCCACATGTGTTTTTTTCTTTTTTAAACAAACAATAGGCGCAAAAGTCATTTAAAGGTTTTATACAAGTTTGAAGTGGGATTTTCTGTAATAAAAAGTGGGCCAATGCCCCATCTTTACACCTACAAAATAATAAGTAAAGGTTTTCATTTATGATCACAAAAGGATTTTTCTCCTTTAAATTAATTAATGTGATTCTCTTTCAAAACCGCATGGGATCAAATGTCACATCTTTTATTTAAAATATATCCAAAACTCTGCCTCTTTTTGTAAATATACATGCAAAAAACAATGTTCTCATTTAAATGAACTCAATAAATTTTTCAATTTATAAATGATTTTTTTAGTAATAAGTGTTAATATCTCCCTATTCCTTTATTTTAATGATGTAATATATACGTTGTACAAATTACTTTACAACTTTTGATATGTTTGAAATGCGCCTTTCAATTCTTTACCATTAAACGCATAAGGAGAGGGGTGAAAATAATTAATTATAAACACTTGTTTATATGAACATTAATCAAGTTATAAATAAGAGTGGGATCTTGAACTATCTCTGATTTTGGCTACATAAGTTAGAACTCACTTTTTCAGTATTTTATTGGATAACGACTCCATCATACCTGTCTTATGAGTTAAATGAACATTTATTCGGTTTTAAACCTTAAAAGCGGGCTTCTGAGAATTATAAATCAGATGCCTTCGAGGTTCAGCGTACGTCACAATTAGTCCACCTCGGATAAGCAGTTTGGTGGGCAGGGCTTATCTTAAGAGCTCGAAACATAGGAACCATGTTCTCTAGCACTTTCATTCTTTCAGTGGCAATAGAATTCTTCATGGATTCTAAGTTTGTAGAAATAGGAAATAATTATTTTCCCTTATCTAGTCCTCTAATATAGGAAAGACAAATTTTTTCCTATTTAGAATTCACAAAATATACTCAAGCTCTATTACTTGCCTATATAAACAACTAGGAGATCATAGTATGCTCTCTCTGAACAATCCCTTAATTCATTTCTTTTCATCATAAATTCTTACTTAACCATTGAAGTCTCACTTGTTGGAATCCCACCAAAATTTTGTGTTTTTAGGTGACTCCCTCCAGCCAATAGTTTGGAATTTTCGGACAGTCATCACTGAACAAATAAAAATAAGTGTACATTGATTTATATAAAAAACATTTTTCATTTAATTTGTTTTTTAGTATTTTTTTTTCATTAAAGAAATTCAAATGTCCTCTTCACAAAATAAAAGAAGAAAAAAAGAAATACGAATTTCCTTAAGACAATTTAGTAACCAAATAAAGCATTAAAGATCTGGATTTATATATAAAAAAATGCATTTAATCCCTAATTATTTTATTGTAAACTTTTATCAGGTATTAATTATAAAAAGTAAATCCCCATTTGTTATCTAGGATAGGAGCTTGAGCTACATGCTCTCTGAAGTTAGTTTCACTCGTGGTCACTAAACTTATGGTCAATTTTATAACAGTAATAAAAAAATCATAAAAATCACTAAAATTTGTGAATATATATATATAACAAAATTACTTTGACCGGTTTTCAGCAAGAGAAAAGTCAAAAAGTCCAGCTGACATGCCTAGTCATCGCAACATACACATATGGCATCCAGCGTGGTACCACATCAGCATGACATGTGGCGATTTCAAACACTGTTTTTTATCCATGTGTGCACTGACATGGCAAACATGACATGTGTCATGCTGATGTAGTGTCATTTTGGATGCCATGTGCGCATGTTGTGATGATTGAACATGCCAGTTAGACTTTCTGACATTTTCCTTCTCGAAAACCGATCAAAGTGATTTTATTATATATATTTGCAAATTTCAATGATTTTTATGAAAAAAAAAAATTATTACTATTGTGAAATTGGCCACAAGTTCAGTGATCATGTGTAAAACTAACCCAACTCTCTCAGAGTATGAACCATATTCCTAAATCACAAATTATAGATTTATGGCTGATTCAGATATAAAATATGAGATAATTTAAACCAAAAACGAAATAAAGACAGCATCTTTAGTCAATCACTATATAGTAAGTTAATTGAATACCAAATTATTCAATGCATTGATTAATGAAAATAAAAAGAACTCTAATTTCTGTGGTCTTCGTACCAGAAAAATACTTGAAGGGGATTTCTTATTTAGTAACAAAAAAGTTATTTTCCCAGTAACTAAAACAATCTCTCTTTTTTTCCAAGTACTTAGGCAGAAAAGAGAACAAAAGCACAACCAAAAAGGAGAAACAGAGAGAAACCATTAAAATAGCGCTAAGCACGGAAGGAATTGTAAAACTGGGCTAGGTTTTCACATAGCGTAACATAAATAAATATCTGTTTGCTAAGCATCTCCATTTGCTTTGCTTATCGATCATCACTTTCACAGTTGAACCACCTCCTATTATCCCATTCTCATCCTCTTCATCTTCCATTTTTCACTTCTTCTTAACTTAAAAAGTTCAATTTCTCAACAAAGAAACATGAATTTCAAAGAGAAAAAAATATACCCATGAATAAACAATTAAAATGAAGGAAAAAAAAAAGGATATATTTGCAATATCTTTTGTTTTTTTTCAACTATTGCCATATGTTGCACTTTTGTTGTTGCAATGGAGATATCAAACGCGCATTATTCGCATATTTCAAGTTCAATCCATATTTATTTAAAATATGTATTTATTAAGGTAATAAAAGTAAATATTTAAAAGTTCAAATACGAATTTATTTCTTTGATAAATTCAGATATAAAAATACGCATTAAAACTAAATTTAAATAAAAGCCAGTCCTAGTCGAATAGATGAAGATATTGGGTAGAGAATTCAAGAACTAATTGAGTGATGACGACAAGGTGGACAAGAAAGGATTGATGCCTTTATGAAGGAAGTTTCGGATGAATTTCCATAGAGGATAATGATTTGCATACTTTAAGTTTAATGTCAAGAATTCTCCAAAGTTTCCAGATTCTATCCCTTTTATATAGATAGAATCGTACAAATTTCCAAGACAAGACAAAACTATGTAGGAAATGTTTGTGAATTATTGAGTTAAATAATGACATTATAAAAAGCAACGTAAAATTCTATCAAATCTTTGTCACGTACCTTCCAGAAAGCAAAATCGACTGTGAAACGTCTCCTGTGCAGAAGTCAGTTGCGTGCATAAACTTTCATTCTAAAATAAGTTAAATTTGTATCTTTGATGTGGGGCATGCACTGCCCCATGTCCCATCTAACTACTAATCTCTGTGATTTTAGATTCTAAGTTACGAGGATGGAACAAATTTAAATAATTATAAAAATGCTTTATTTTTTTTATTCATATAAATTGAATTCATCGGACTAATAAATTTTATGCGGTACCGAATTCATGATTAAAATATAAATTTCCATATAATCAATACAAAAATCAATTCATTGATAATGACTTTGCAGCCAATTTTGTCAAATTCTGCTGAGTGCGGCCTATCATAACCCTCCTTTTACCATTAGAAGTATTTCAATCCTGAACGATAATTTCATAACAAATTGATTGCTTCTAGTAAAATAAATAAATAAGCTTCTAGAACTTAGAAAATTAACTAGCAAAAGTGTGAGAGATGGATGTAATGTAAATTATGTAACAGTTCGGGGAATTTTTCTTGCCTTTAAATTAGATTCATGAAAAGTAATTTTTCTTGCCATCTATATATATATATATATAAGAAAATAGAAGTTTTTTTTTATAAAAAAATATAGACATATAGTTTATCAACAAATATTGAGAAGAGAAATTCTCAGTTTTATTTTATTAATTGGTGCTTGTGAAGCAGAATTGCAATGTTTTTTACAGGAATTTTATTGCTGAATAGGAAGAAAAGAAAGATAACTTATTTGACAGTAGCTGTGGAAAGAATTCTTTTAATTGTATTGTATAGGTTTTCATTTCTTGATAATTCCAATCGTAGTAACTGATGACTCATTTTTGCATCATTCCATTGAACTGAACTACATATAATATTTTTTTCTTTTTAAAAAAAGACCATTAAAGTAAAATTAATTGACCTGAAAGTTTATTTTCTTTGAGTGGCACACAGGAACAGGATGATCAATTCTATCAATCTGCATGCTAAGGCTGCCATTTCCAGTGGGCTTTACTCTTTCCATATACTTTTACATTCATCCTCACCGTTAATTATGCTATTTTTAGTTCTTAGTTTTTTCATAAATAAACAAAGGGAGATTTTGAGGATCTGCAAAATGCCCAAAAAGTAAAAGAGTCAAGAATTTTCAAATCAGATCATAATTGTTTTTTTAAAGTCAAGAATTTTCAATTTTCAAATCACCCTCTCATAATTTGTCATCTAAAACATATTATTCATGCCTCCGTATTTACAAACTAAAACATCTAGAATTTCTCCTCAATTTCAATGAATTTTTCAAATCAAATAACTCTGAATTATGTTATTATTTTGATTTTTGGAAATTAAGTTATATTATTAAAAAATTACATGATTTTGATTTTCTAAAATAGAATACGTAGAAAACTCGAGGTAAAATCTCGAATAGGAACCATACAAGAATGAGATCCATTATAGTTCGGATAACTATATAATAAGGATAAAGATGCATAGATTCTGTAATGGTATCATGTTTGTTGTCTCTCCTAATTCTCCATGACATTAGCATATAGATATAAATCATGCATAATATTGTAACGAAAATGCTCTATGTGTTCATTGCATTATTTATGTGTTGTAACGAAAATGCGCATAAAACTGTGTGACACCACTTAATTTAAAATTTTTCATTCACTTTTAATTAAAATATTTAATCGAGTACTCTTAGAGTATTGTTGTAAGAGTTATAATTCTTTTGATACTTTTTCAGAATTGATTTTCCTGTCTATTTTCACTTAGGTTGGTTTAATGACTATTTATTTTTAGATAATTACTAGGGGCTTTAGAAGCCTTAAGCTTCCACAAGTTGTAGTGCTTCGAGGTCGGGACGACAATCATATTAATGTGAAATTTTTGTTTGATTTTATTTACGTTCAAATTTTTAAAGTAGTCTAACTA